>QXTE01000198.1:64854-225794 GCA_003942145.1 Platysternon megacephalum | reverse complement strand
TGCCATATTTACTATTCTTTCTACACATCGGGATGGTTTGTTCCTGCAACCTCAATAAGGATTCTTTAAAATACAGCCAGCTCTCCTGGACTCCTTTCCCCCTCATGTTATTCTCCCAGGGGATCCTGCCCATCAGTTCCCTGAGGGAGTCAAAGTCTGCTTTTCTGAAGTCCAGGGTCCGTATTCTGCTGCTTTCCTTTCTTCCTTGTGTCAGGATCCTGAACTCGACCATCTCATGGTCACTGCCTCCCAGGTTCCCATCCACTTTTGCTTCCCCTACTAATTCTTCCCGGTTTGTGAGCAGCAGGTCTAGAAGAGCTCTGCCCCTAGTTGGTTCCTCCAGCACTTGCACCAGGAAATTGTCCCCTACACTTTCCAAAAACTTCCTGGATTGTCTGTGCACCGCTGTATTGCTCTCCCAGCAGATATCAGGGTGATTAAAGTCTCCCATGAGAACCAGGGCCTGCGATCTAGTAACTTGTGCTAGTTGCCGGAAGAAAGCCTCGTCCACCTCATCCCCCTGGTCTGGTGATCTATAGCAGACTCCCACCACAACATCACCCTTGTTGTTCACACTTCTAAACTTAATCCAGAGACTCTCAGGTTTTTCTGCAGTTTCATACCGGAGCTCTGAGCAGTCATACTCCTCTCTTACATAGCATGGAGTGTTACTTGGGCTGCCCTAGCCTGTGCTGCTGGCCAAGACTGTCCCAGCTGCCTGTGAACTGGGGACATGTACTCTGACCAGTGCAGGAACATATTTGTCTGCAGAAGTCTTACTGCAATCAGGTAAACAGCCCAGCCAGCATGTTCCGAGCTGACACAAGATTCCCCCTGTTTCAACAGCTTATCACTTTCTCAGAACTCTTCCTCTGGAGCTCACATTTCCCTTGTCTCAGCCCCAAAGGTGATTTTTAAGGGGCAGTTTGAGGACAAAACACTGAGCTGATTTTGAGTTACACAAATAGAAAGGAAATAAGTTTCATGCTTGACGTTTTCAGTTGCTATTTTTGCTCCAGTGGCTTTGTTTCCTAGTGACTCCCTCGGCCTGTACCTCAGCCTGAGGAGCAAAGGCTCTCTAACTGCGCTCTTTCAAATTTAGTAAAGAAATAAAGAAGTGAGAAGTGTTTAAACATCACACATGCTGAGGAGGTGCCTCATCCCGACAGACAGTCATGTGAGTCTGCTGCAAACCTGTGTGTCTGGGACCAACATGGCCAGCTGACCAGACATGATGCACATATCACCTAACCTGCCATCTCTCCACAGGTCTAGATGACATGCTGGTTAAAACACCAGCAACCTGTTTACAGTAGCAGGTGGAGCTGTGCCAGAGCTAATATAATGGTGGGAGCTTTTCAGAAATTTGCTATTGGGGCAAGGTCTTTGGATGGGCCCATGATAATAGGAGGCGTACCTATCAGGCCACTTGCCATCTGGAATGGATTCAGCGGAACAGTCCATTTCAGAACCCCTGCACATTGTGAGCACTGGTGAACATAGGCTGGGCAAGCCCAGAATTGGATTTGAATATGAAATCATACTTAAATAATTACACCAGTGCAACCTACCCCTCCTGATCTCCCTTGCACTGTCCCAACTCCCCAAGCCAATCCTGCTAGTTCCAGGCCACACAGGAAGTATGGCAAAATGTACATTTCAGCCTGCTCCTAGGGTCTTTGTTTTCACTCGTTTGGTTCTATATTGCTGGAGACAGGAACCACTAGGAAGAGCAGAGTGACACTCTGGCTGATAGCCAAACCACCTAGAGCTGTGAGCTCAGCAGGGCTCACACGCTAACTATAGTCAAAAATGAGTCAGTACTTGGATGGGAGACATCTTAACATCCAGCTGCTGCAGGAAGTGGTTCAAAAGAGGATACACTGTCCCTTGAATTAGCACAGTTTCTTATTATTTATCATTTCTGTTATAATGTCCTTAGAGATTTGTGCCGTACAAACACAAAATAAAGGGAGTCCCTGCCCCAAAGAGCTTACAGGCTGTATATCTGATGAGACAACAGATGGATAAAGCAGGTAAATGGTTGGAAAGAAAGGAGACAGTGAAACAATCCTGATTAGCATAGTAAGTAGAAGTGTGAGCACACACACACTGCCTAACCACTGTCAAGTGATTGATATTGTCCCTAATGCCCCCAGCATGGTCCTGGGGACACTGTGCTGCAGGGAATGGTGAGGGTGACTCTGCAGGGGGTGCTTTCCTCTCCAAGTCAGTATTGTCCCTAATGCCCCAGGATGGTACTAGGGGCTCTGTAGGGTTGGAAGTGCTCTTTTGGATTGTCATTACTGTAGTGCTGAGAGCCCTAGTTGTGGACCAGGACCCCAACGTGTTAGGCGCTGTTCAAAGGATGCAAGGAAAATTTAAGTGGTCATTAAAGATCCCTTGGAAATGTTATGAGTTGGGTATTAGCCTTGGTATCTTGGCCAAACTCCTAGTCACATAATTACGTTCTTCCCTCCTGAATTACCTGTGAACTTTCCATTTGAGATGGTAAGCCCACCCATTGTCTGTCTTAGAATATTACATCATGTTTGCTAAGTGCTGTTAAAAGCATCAACAGAGCCACCTCAGAGGTGGCTGCATTTTTAGCAAGAATAAAGTGCTCTCTGCTGCTACAAAAGTCTGCAAAACGCTTTGAGAACCTACCAAATGGAAGTCTCTAAATCATACTCTAAACTGCATGGGCAGTGGGACACAAGCAACAATCCTGAGGCAGACAGCTGGAGGCTGAAGTGTATTCTTAGGGCACAATTGCTCAAGGGGTGGCCCCAGATCAGGCATGACATACACTACAACCTGAGAGCATCAGCATTGAGTACTGTGAATGTTCCCCTTCACCTCTGCTATCATAAGGTCTTGTCTACATAGCAAGTTTTCTAGGGCATGGCTACACTTGTGAGTTACAGCGCAATAAAGCAGCCCCGGGCGCCCTAGCTCACTCCCCGTCCACACTGGCAAGGCACGTAGAGCGCTCTGACTCCGCGGCTACAGCGCTGCTGGTACTCCACCTCAGCGAGAGGAATAACGTTTGCTGCGCCTTGGCTACAACACACGGGCGTCAGTGTGAACGAGGTGTTGCATTACTGCGCTCTGATCGGCCTCCAGAAACGTCCCATAATCCCCTTAAGTCAAGTGGCCACTCTTGTCATTGTTTTGAACTCCTGTAGGAATGTGGAAATGCCCTTTCAAAGCTCCGTTTCTGACAGCCGGCATGCAAGCCATTAGTGTGGAATGCTGTGTGTGAGAGAGAGAGGCAGGGGGGGAGCGGGAGGTCTGCGGCTGTCTGAACTTACAAGACAGCATGCTGACATGCTCTCAGCCCCCCAAAACCCACTCTCTCTCCCCCACATACACACAACACACTCCCTGTCACACTCCACCCCCCCCCCCATTTGAAAAGCACGTTGCAGTCACTTGCCTGCTGGGATAGCTGCCCATAATGCACCACTCCCAATGCCCCAAATGTGGCCACGCCAGTGGGCAAGCAGATGTCAGTGTGGACAGACTGCAGTGCTTTCCCTACTGCACTCTCCGAAGGCGGGTTTAACTCACAGCGCTCTACATCTGCAAGTGTAGCCATGCCCCTAGCCTATTTTAAAACCAATCAGAGCTGTAGCACAGACTCAGTTTTAGGCAGTTTAAGGTGGCTTGGCCTGTTTTTACTGAACTGGTTCTGGTTTTAAAATTGGCTGAACTGGTTTTAAAAGTTTCCCCAGCGCAAACAACCCCTTTATGGACCATCGTTATAAATATCCTCTATGCCAGCTAAAGTCAAGCAGACCCTCCCTATGGTTCCTCCAGCACCATCCCCCGGACCACCCCTCACCTCCAATCCCCATGCAGCATCTCTGGCACTAGGACAGATAGCTGGAGGCTAACTACCTAGGATGCCTACAGCTCAGCAGGCATCTGACCCTCCCCCAGGACTGGAGTTACTTACAGTGACAGGCAGGTCTAGCGGGTTAAGGAGCTTGTCCTGCTGGCAGAAAGCAAAAGGCACAAAGAGAAGCAGACAGAGGAGTTAGCTCAGAGCCCAGAGCAAAGGGCACTGGAGGAGGAAGAGTTAACAGAGCAAAGCTTCACGACACAGATGCATGCACACCCCACACCTAGCTAAGATCTTGGGGCCCCTCAAGCAGAGCAGAGATCTTACTTCTCTTACGCATGTCATGGGGACACGCCCATGGGACTCAGAGATTGTGTGTGCATGCTGGACAGTCCCATGGGGCTCCTAACTTCCCCACCCCGTGCTGCACTCCCACGTGGCATTTCCACAGGACTCAGTTTCTCCAAAGGGTGTCCATGCTCTACACACAATCGCTCTATGCTTCTCCCCCAGCAACACCCCATTTTCCTGTTGGACATCCCCCACACCAGCAGCCTTCTCCTCCAGTCAATCTCGCTATTGGAATTGCTGCATTCCCCCCAGGCTGAACCACTGCAAGAGAGTCCTACAGCAATAGAAAGAGCTTGGCTGAGTCTGGGCCCCATTCTGCCTAGACAGAGGGACTTCTCAGATGTTGCTGGTGCCAAACAAGCAGTCAGACATTAATCAGGCTCGGGGATTTGGCTACAGAAAGGAGGTCACAGACCTGTCTCTTGTCCTCAGGCGCCTTCAGGAAGAGGGCATTGATCAGGGCAATGGCATACGTCTGAATCTCCTGGTTTGAGCTGCAGGGACAGAGACACACGGAGAACTGGAGATGAAAGAAGCAGCTAGTGTTTGCAGAACAGGGAGAGGAATATTACAGGCTGTCACTTCACCCCATCTATTCCAGGATATCTGGAGGCAGGATCTGCACTGGTGCAGCTCCTCAGACAGGACCCAACTATTTTTACCACCACGTCATCTAGCTTTGCTCAGAACACCACTGAACTGACAGGTAGAAACTGCTCTAGTCGGGGGAAAATACACTATGACAAATGCTTCCAAACATGGTCTACACTATTTCTTCTGGCTCACATGACAGGGACACTGTATCAAGAGTTTACAAGCCATTCTCAAGCCCAACAACCTTTGGCCTCAGTCTCTGAAGAAACTCAAACTGCAGCAACTGCCAGAAGCAGCATCCACATTCTGAACAACGCAGCTCTTGGGACTCAGGGGCCAGAGCCTCAACCTCTGAGCTATGGAAGGTGGGGGTTGTAAAATTACAGGCCCGGACTCATGAGCTTAGACTTTTCATGAGGAGGACAAGGAGGCTCCATGGGAAAGGCTGACCAAGGGGAAAGGTTGTGATGGGTCGCTCAGGTCGGAAGAGGAGAGGAGGAGCTGGAGGGGGCATGGTAGCCAGCCCCATGTGTGGCACAGAGTTGAACACACAAAAATAAAGAGTGAAGACATGAAGCAAACGAGACAGGAGTAGCAGCTGGCTCCCTGGTGGGAAGTGAATAAAAATCATGATTAAAAAGTTTTAGATTTTTAAAAATGTAATTAAAAAATTTAAAATGAGATATTTTATTTACATGCTATTAGTTCTTTACTTTCTCCTCATTTTATAGTCTTACATTATTAGTAATGAGATTTTGTACTTGTTTATATAATTAGTATCCTAACAGTTTGTGACATTTCAGGTTTACTTAGAGGTTTTTTCTCTTAAGAAGCTTCAGCCCTGAAATGAAGCATCTCTGATCTTTGCTAGTATATTTTGTTGAGAGAACATCAAAAACTCAAACATGAACTCAATAAGCAAATAGTCAGTGCTATATCTGCAACTAGAGCTCAGCGAAATATTTTGAGCAAACAGTTTATTTCCTGAAAAATGCAGTGGTGATGCCCTCCTTATAAAACTTTTAGCAGCCAGTGACTGGGCACTTACCTGGGATGTGGGCAACTGTGATAGAATACACCCCTGTCTTCACACCCTACACACTATTGTAATAATGTTTGTACATGGTATGCCTTTTGAGGTATTTAAAAACTCAATTTGCTTATCAATATCATGGCAAAATGCACGTAGTAGTGCAATATGTGAAATTATAAACAAAAGCTGAGATCTTGACTAAAAGTATGTTTCCCAGAGAAGTCTGGGAAATAGCCAACCAGTTCCTCAGAGACAAAGGGCAAACTGATGCCTCAGCCAGGTGTAAAGAAGGCTGATGGACCATTACCTGCTAAGTGACCATGCTTTGACAGGAAAGGAGGCAGGGGCAAAAAAATCTACATCTTAGCAAAGAAACGGCATGAGTTTCCTTCCACACAGACTGCCTGTTGCCTTGCTCCCAGCTGGAAATGCTTCTCAAAGGGGGGCAGAACTATAAAAGAAGGGGAAGACACCCCAAGATATCCCCCCCACCCATGCCCATCGATTCACTGTCTATGATGGGACAAAGGAAGCAGCCATTAGATTGCGGGAGGGGTCCTGACCTAGGAAGTTTGGTCAGTAAAACTGCTGAGAGCATGTGGTGAGAAAACCGCATAGAGAGGCTACATGGGAGACCTTACAGCGGCAGCGGTATAGCTGTGCCATAAGGTCTGTAGTGTAGACAGTCTTAAGCACCAATAAGTGCGTTATCCTTATTTTTCTTGTAACCGTTTCTCGCTTTTATTCCTCATTACTTGTACTCACTTAAAATCTCTCTCTTTGTAGTTAATAAATTTGTCTTAAAGGATTAACAAACTTAATATTTCTGGACTGTCTGTGAGGGCACTGGACAGTGCACAACATACAGAGCATTGCCAGCAGATCGAGGGACGTGATCATTCCCTTCTATTTGGCATTGGTGAGGCCTCATCTGGAGTACTGTGTCCAGTTTTGGGCCCCACTCTACAAGAAGGATGTGGAAAAATTGGAAAGAGTCCAGCGGAGGGCAACAAAAATGATTAAGGGGCTGGAGCACATGATTTATGAGGAGAGGCTGAGGGAACTGGGATTATTTAGTCTGCAGAAGAGAAGAATGAGGGGGGATTTGATAGCTGCTTTCAACTACCTGAAAGGGGGTTCCAAAGAGGAAGGATCTAGACTGTTGTCAGTGGTACCAGATGACAGAACAAGGAGTAATGGTCTCAAGTTGCAGTGGGGGAGGTTTAGGTTGGATATTGGGAAAAACTTTTTCACTAGGAGGGTGGTGAAGCACTGGAATGGGTTACCTAGGGAGGTGGTGGAATCTCCTTCCTTAGAGGTTTTTAAGGTCAGGCTTGACAAAGCCTCGGCTGGGATGATTTAGTTGGGGATTGGTCCTGCTTTGAGCAGGGGGTTGGACTAGATGACCTCATGAGGTCCCTTCCAACCCTGATATTCTATGATTTCTGGGGCAAAGTACTGGACCGGGAGTATGTCAGAGTCACCCTACAGTATAACCAAGGCTGGTGAAAGCCAGGTTGTGATGGGCATGCTGCAGTTACAGAGACACATCTGGGAGTGGCCTGCATGCTGGTGGCTGGTTGTGAGCAGTCTAGGTTACAGGGAAGGGAGTCACACAGCCCCTCACTGGTCTGACTTATACCCAGGCATGTCACAGTGACCAAGGTACAATTCCCCATTGTGCGTGATGTGGAGAAGAGATTTGAACTTGGATCTCCCACATGACAGGAGAACACCCTAGCCACTGGACTGGGGGATAGTCTGAGGTGCGTGGGAGGGTCTCCCTCTCTCCTATTGAAGCTATTCTACTGCGGATAAATAGTTATTATTGGAGTATGGACTTGAACTTGGTCTCCTGCATCCTACATTAATGCCCTGACCACCCGGTTATGCAGTCATCTGCAGTTTCCCGACGGCCAGGGCACTCATGGTCAGGGCATATTTGAGTTTGTGATGTTCTCACAACAAAATATACCAACAAAGATCAGAGATGCTTCATTTCTGGGCTGAAGCTTCTTAAGAGAAAAAACCTCTAGATAAACCTGAAATGCCACAAACTGTTAGGAAACTAATTATACAAACATGTAAAAAGCCTCATCATTAATAATGTAAGACTATAAAATTCATTCCCTGCTCCCAAAACTCCAAATTCATTCCCTGCTCCAAAAACTGTTTTGTTATTGCTACACAATGGAATAGCTTCAACAGGAAAGGCTGAGAGAGACCCAGACTAGAATATCCCAGAGCCCAGTGGCTAGGGTGCTCTCCTGCAATGTTCAAATCTCAAGTAGAGGAGGGAACTGAACCTGGGACTCCCACATCCAAGCTACGTGCCCCAACCACTGAGTCACGAGTTAGAAAGGAATGCACCATCACCTCCACATCCCCTTAAAAATGCCCCAAATAAAATGTTTTCGGTCAAAAGACCTTTTTAGTTGAACCTGAAATTGATTTTTTCAATTTGCCAGTTTTTTTTCACAATTTTTGGATTTGACTGGACGCAAACCTAGTATTTTTTACATTTTTCAGAACTGCAAAATAAGTTATTCACCCAGCTCTATTGGCAACTGGCACCACCTTCCAATTTGTCAAATATCCACAAATCAAAGCTCAAGTGCTTCGACTAGGCAATGCTCCTCCCTCAGGGTTTGCAGTGGCTGGACATCTTCTGGATGAGGTGATTCAAGAGGAGATGAAATGTCTCTAGATGTAATGTGCACAATGCATCTATTGTGTATGCTATAGTCACTACTGAGGGAGAAGCTGCTTACTTGTGTGACAAGCACAATAGCTCCAGTCATCCACATGTATCTGAATATTTGACTGATCACTAATAATACAGTCAGAGGTGAAAGAAAATATGATGCCATGTGATTAGCTTTGTGACAACTAATGTAGTCAGTATGGTTAAATTAAGCAGAGCTTTGCAAGAAAAATCACAGTAACACGCATTCTAGAATTATTCTCAAAAGTTTTGGAAAGAAAGATGCCAAAACATATTAGCAGCTGTGGTCCCAATACTGCACGCAATGCACATGGGCAGACCCCAGCACATGCATGGACCCCCACTGACTCCCACGGTGCTCAGCTCACGTGGATCCAGCTGCAGGAGTGGGCTTGATGGGATTAAACAATTTTGCAACAACCACCTTCCAGCTGCCAATCACAAACAAGGAAGGTAGCCATGCATTTGTCAGACCTTAAGTTGATTGTCCTCAAGCAATTCTGAAAGCACAGAGGGCATCCTCAGGGAATGCAAATATTAGGACTCCTTGGTAACTGGCCTGTGATTTTTGATCATGGATTGTAATTAAAGTTGAATGTGTTGCATTATGAAATATTCATGTTAATATCAATGTTTGTGAGTTTGTATACACAACGTTCACAAGTTTTAACTTTGTTAATGTACTGAAATACTAAACAACTTTTCATTGGTAACACTGAAGTAATTTTGCATTACAGTGCCAAAGATTTTGTGCCATTTGGATTTATAAAAGAAAAGTTTTGACTAACAATACAGTTTTAGGTCCCAATCCTGCCAACTCTTCTGCACATGCATATTAATAACATGATTAATCCCACTGAAATCAGTGAGACTATTCACATGAGGGAAATTACTCATGTCCTCAAGTATTTCCAGGATTAGTGCCATCATTTTCAAATTTCTTGTTCTTTGCCTTTAGCAGATTTGTAAAGTTCAGATAAGACACCCTACCAGTCATGCCATTTAAAACAGAACTGTTATGAATTTTAATATAAAAAGATAATCTAAAAAAGTTTTACAAATCTCAGTTTAGTTTTAGATCTCTCCACTCTGGGTTGTTGGATACTCACACCTGGAGGTGAGAGATGAGCTGCCCCACAGTTATCTCCTCCGCTATCTTCTGGTACAGAGTCTGGCTGTTCAGCACCATGCTCTCTAGGATGGCTAGGGATCGCTGAAGAATAGAGACGTCCACCATGGGCTGACTCACGTATCCTGCAATCTAAATCCAGAGAAACCAGCACCTCAGATGGTTTCTGTGATAAACCAGATACCAAAGTGCTTTGACGCAGCCCGGCAGAGGAGGCAGGCCTCAGAACACCAGAAGGAAGTGTAGCAACTGCATCATGCTCTTAAAATCAGCACCACCTCACCTTGCATCCAGCTGCCTGCAAGAGTCACACTGTTCCTGGAAGCTGTATCAGAGCAGGAGAAATCTGTGGAGCATGTGACGTGCACCACAATCCCAGAAGGTCCAGCTGCTGCAACTGTGAGAAGGATACTACCCCAACTCTGAGAGGCTATGGCTTGGGCATCTCCTGCTTTTATGGAGTAAGATGGTCTATAACCTTCCTTAGCATAAGACTGTCTCACTCATGCCTCACGTTGCACCTGCCACACAGAGATAAGAGATTCTGACATCCCTACAATCCTTATTTGCAGCATGCTGCAGGATTTTGTATCAAGAACCAATAACTACATTGTAGAAGCTGGAGATCTAGGCACCTACAGAAGCACAGGAGCAGTTTGGGATTGTGGGAGACGCATATAAGATGGTTGTTTCTGCTAGGATAGTGAACAGACACAATTCATGTTGACTTTTCAAATGGGCCGGGCTACACCTATGGGTCACATTCTGGTAAGTCAAGTGGAAACGTATAATTAGGCGGCCTTCAGATTCTATTTTGGCCCAACTACCAAATGCCCCAAAAACTAACTGCAACATTTTTTTAAGTTCCTCAGAAGCAGGAAGCTGCCAAACAATCAGTGGGGCCACTGGATGATCCAGGTGCTAAAGGAGCACTCAAGAAAGACAAGGCCGTTGTGGAGAAGCTAAATGAATTCTTTGAATCGATCTTCACTGCAGAGAATTTGAGGGAGATTCCCACACCTGAGACATGCTTTTTAGGTGACAAATCTGAGGAACTGTCCCAGATTGAGGTGTCAATACAGGAGGTTTTGGAACAAATTGATAAATTAAACAATAATAAATCACCAGGATAAGATGGTATTCACCAAGAGCTCTGATTGAACTTAAATATGAAATTATTTACTCCTGGGGGAATTCTGCGCCACTGTGCAATGCAGAATTTAACAGAAATTGTTTTTTTGTGCATAATTTCCTTTCCCCCACAGAAATGGGCTGCAGTGCTGCTGGCCACCACTAGGGGCTGCTGGAGCCAGCAAAGCCCAGCTCACACACAGAAGACACCGTGGGAGTGGAGGGGGAGAAGAGAGAGAGCTAGAGGGTTCCTGCCTGGCAGCTGCTGTTCTCCATATGAGGGAAGGAGACAGCAGGAAACTCCACCAAGCCTGGGACCCAGCAGCCAGGGCCAGCTCTAGGCACCAGCGCTCCAAGCATGTGCTTGGGGCGGCACTTTCCAAGGGGCGGCACTCCGGCTCCTTTCTTTTTTTTCCTTGGGGCGCAAAAAGCCGGGAGCCGGCCCTGAGCAGAGGTGAGCTGCGGCAGTGGGGGCGCATGGAGGGCCTCAGGAAGTAACCCGGAGGGGGGGGGGGGCAAAGGAACTGCTCCCCCCCCCCAGCTCACCTCCGTCTCCTCCCCTGAGCATGCCGCCGCTCCACTTCTCCCCTCTCCCTCCCAGGCAAGCCTGGGAGGGAGGGGTAGGAGGGGAAATGAGGCACGCCCGGGGGAGGAGGTGGGGCCGGGGATTTGGGGAAGGGGTTGGAATGGAGCGGGGAAGGGGCGGAGTTGGGGCGGGCCGGGGAGGGCACGGGAAAATTTTTTTGCTTGGGGCGGCAAAAAACTTGGAGCCGGCCCTGCCAGCAGCAGGCTGTTTCTCCCTCTGGATCCCCGGCTGGTAGGGCTGTGTTGGGGGGAGGGGGCGGGGGCCGGCGGCATGGCTGGGCCCTGGGGGGGCCCACGGCTGGGCTTGGGGGGCGGGGGGAGCAGATGTCTGGGCTGGGGGGCCCCCACAGCTGGGTTCTAGGAGGAGGAGGGGTTCGGGTTTATTGGCTGGGGGGCCTCCCCATGGCTGGACTCAGGGGGATGAGTTGTGGGTGTCTGGCCACCCCAGCTGGGCTCGGGGGGGAGGGGAGGGGCAGAGAAATAGGAACTGGGTTGCCATAGGGGTTTCTTTAATTCTCTACTCCTGGGGGAATTTGTGTGTCTCTGTATTGTTACAGACATACTTGCTGACAGGTATTTTGAAATAAATTACCAAAATAATTGAAACTGGCATGATTATCTAGTGTCATTTTTACAAATTAAATTTGCAGAATTTTAAAATATTGTGTGCAGAATTTTTATTTTTTTGACACAGAATTTTTGATTTTTTTGGCGCAGTATTTTCCCAGGAGTAGAAATTGCAGAACTACTAACTGTGGTATGTAATCTATCCCTTAAATCAGCTTTTGTACTAGGTGACTGGAGGATAGCTAATGTGATCCCAATTTTTTTTAAAAGCTCCATATTCAATCCTGGCAATTAGAGGCTGGTAAACCTAACTTCAGTACTAGGCAAACTGGTTGAAACTATAGTAAAGAACAGAATTATCAGACATACAGATTAACATGATTTGTTGGGGAGGAGTCAATATGGCTTTTGTAAGGGGAAATCATGCCTCACCAATCTATTAGAATTCTTTGAGGGAGTCAAACAAACGTTGACAAGGAAGATCCAGTCGATATAGTGTACTTAGACTTTCAGAAGCCTTTGACAAGGTCCCTCACCAAAGGCTCTTAAGCAAAGTAAGCAGTCATGGGATAAGAGGGAAGTTCCTCTCATAGATCAGTAACTGGTTAAAAGACAGGACACAAAGGGTAGGAATAAATTGTCAGTTTTCCGAATGGACAGAGCTACATAGCAGGGTCCCCCACGAATCTGTACTGGGACCTGTGCTGTTCAACATGTTCCTAAATGAGCTGGAAAAATGGGTAAAAAGTGAAGTGGCAAACTTTGCAGATGACAAAATTACTCAATACAGGTAAGTCTAAAGCAGACTGTGAAGAGTTACAAAGGGATCTCACAAAACTGGGTGACCGGGCAACAAAATGGAAGATGAAATTCAATGTTTATAAATGCAAAGTAATGTACATTGGAAATCCCAACTATACATACAAAACAATGGGGTCAAATTAGCTGTTACCACTCAAGAATGAGATCTTCAAGGCATTGTGGATAGTTCTCTGAAAATATCTGCTCAATATGCAGAGGCAGTCAAAAAAGCTAACAGGATGGAAGATAGATAAGACGACAAAATATAATAATGCCACTATATAAATCCACGGTAGGCCCACACCTTGAATACTGAGTGCCGTTCTGGTTGCCCCATCTCAAAAAAGATATATTAGAATTGGAAAAGGTACAGAGAAGGGCAGCAAAAATGATTAGGGATATGGAACAGCTTCAATATGAGCAGAGATTAAAAAGACTGCGACTGTTCATCTTGGAAAAGAGATGACTGAGGGAGGATATGATAGAGGTCTATAAAATCATGAATGGTGTGGAGAAAGTGATTAGGGAAGTGTTATTTACTCCTTCACATAGCACAAAAACCAGGGGTCAAATAAATTAATAGATAGCAGGTTTAAAACCAACAAAAGGAGTACCTCTTCACACAATGGACAGTCAACCTGTGGAACTTCTTGTCAGGGGAAGTTGTGAAGACCAAAATATAACTCGGTTCAAAAAGGAATTAGATACATTCAAGGAGGATAGGTCCACTAATGGCTATTAGCCAAGATTGTCAGGGATGCAACCCCATGCTCTGGATGTCCCTAAGCCTTGGACTGCCAGACGCTGGGACTGGACACAGGGGATGGATCACTCGATAAATTGCCCTGTTCTGTTCATTCCTGTTAAAGCATCTGGCACTGGCCACTGTTGGAAGACAGGATACTGGGCTAGATGGACCATTGGTCTGACCCAGTCTGCCCGTTCTTCTGTTCTTGTGTCTTATGGAGTTATTGTTTCAAACTGTCCCCAGACTCAGAAAGACAGCACTGCAGTACCTACACTAGAGTCATGTTTTCTCTGCAATAACGAGGGCTAGAAACTCAGTTTTATTTTTAACTGAAAGCTGAGATTCTGGAGCACAATTCTGTGGGTGATTCTATGACCATAGAATACACAGGCTATAATCTGATCCCTGGCCCCTGTGCCTGCCCACCACTCTGATCCCAGCCCTGCCTCCGTGTAGCAGGGCTTAGAGCTCAGACAGAAGCAGAACCCAGGCATCTAGAACACTGGTGGTTGCTGCTGTGTCCTGTCTGCCCAGGTGAGCAGGAGCCAGGAGCTGCAATTACCAAACATGAATCTACAGGAACCACCATGAACAGAGACCCATTTCCTGAACGGAGTAGAACCCAACCAGAATTCAGGTCAGCAGGGTGTTTGTAACACTCCCTGCTAGCAACAATGACACTGCGGGGAGCGGGCTGTGCTAGAGCTGCAGGTGGGGTCTGAATAGTCAGCAGGAAAGCCTTCCACCTCCTCTGCTAACTCCAGACACAAACTGCCACAGAGACAAGCCTCCAGCAGAAAATCCACTGGGGAAATGTTTGAAGTTAAGCTGTTCCTTTCCCACTCCTTCCACGCCATACCTGCACCATGTGTGCGCATCACGTGCCCTACTCCACCACTCTATGCCAGGCCTTCCTCCACATCATGTCTCCTTCCCTGCCCCATGCCACACTACACCCACTTCCCCCACAGTATCATGTCCTGTTCTCCCCACAGGCCACGCCATATCTCTGCCCCGCTCATGGCACACCTGCCCCATTCTCCCCCTCCTCCTATGTCATGTGTGTGCCACACCACATGTTCCCTTTTTCACTCCTCCCACTGCCATATGCAACCCTCCTCCCCCTTATGCCACACCTGCTGCTTCACACAGCACCCCCTCCCTCTTCTCCTCGAGCCACACCTGTTTGATGAAGGTTATTGAGACCATGTCCCAGGAGACGATGCCATGGTCCATGAGCTCCAGGAAGGCAGTCAGGGTGAACGCCAGCATCTCGCTGTAACTGAGAGAACGAAGGGGAGGAGTGTGATTACAGGAGACACAGAAACCAGCCTGGGCAGAAGACACAAGCCACTCAGCAAACGCTGTGGCTTCACAGGATTCACCCCGCCCCCAGTCTTCCAGCCAAAGCATCTGCTCAACACAGCTCCTTAACTGGCCAGAAGGTTCACTACTAAGAGGCAAGATATTCCACTGCCCTGCCTCTGCAATGCTCCGAGCCCCAGCTCTCACAGCTAGGTCTCCTGTGTGTCAAGGTACAGAGTTATCCCTAGGACACTGGACTGGCTCAAGTGATCGGGTCTCTCATGTGAAGTGCTATGCATGCTAAGCATTATTAGTACACCATACACCATCCATGTCCCCGTAAATAACCCTCTGCACTGACTGGGTCCCACATTTCTACTTAAAGAGGCACCCTGGCAAAGCTGCTCCAGCAAGACCCAACAGGACAAATACCAGTGTAAGGCTTCCCATTTCTCCAATACAACCTGACAAGCTGTTCTACCTTGGACAGGATCCCTAGCCCCCAAGATCAGCTGCGCAGAGGCCTGTATCCTAAGTCATTTAAAGCAGGTGGAAGGCAACAAAAGTTTAGCTCGATCTGTTATAAAAACTGTATATAGAAAAGCAGAAGTTGGAGATCAAACACATTCAGTTTGTATCAGTATAACACAAAGAGCTGGGATTCAGGGTCTCCAAGACTCTTGGGGAGGTCACAGGCTGACAACGAGCTAAAACAAGGGATTCTGGAAATGGTCATATGTGGAATCACTGGATGTGTATTTTGATAACTGTGGATGGGACGGGGTTGCTACCCCCGTGTGCACTGCTTTGCTGGGGGTTACTTGGCAACTAGCTACACTTGTGACCTGGACAGCTGGCAGAAAGGGAGTGAGCGGCACCATTATGAGTGCTGCTGTGGCCACACACCCCTCCGCTCCACCTGTTGAGGGCCAGAAATCAACCATCACACCCCTGGGCTTTCATTGTCCTGATGGTGAAAGATGTCCTGACCAGATCAGAGCCGGGTTTGGGAATGGGAACCAAAAAAAATCACCCTCTCTATTGGGTTGAGCTGAATCCTGATCAACAGCTAGACTTGGACCTGAGGTTCCTGCTATTACCTCCTCCTAGTGTGTCATTTTACCTCTCCCACCATATTTCCCCTCTTTCCCATATATCTCTTCCTCCCTAATAAGAGTCTGGCATAGTCAGCCACAACAATTCCACCTTTTGCAATTCGGCTGTACCCTGAGAAGCAGCTATAAACTATGCCAATACACTCTGGAAAAAGTCTGCCAGGTTTTTGAGTGGCTAATGGGGGCATGTACCCGCTGTACCTGTAATTTCTGAGCAGTCAGACTGCAAGAAAAACACACAAACTTCAAGACAGAAACTCTGTCTTACTTTTTGCTATTCCTGGCTTTTCCATTTTGCGCCAGATTGTCTTATTTGGTCTTAAAAGGAATGGGATCCAATTTCAACAACTCAAGACCATATACTGCTGACTTTTCCCCAGCAAGAACATTTTCCCCAGCAAGAGCTTTTAAAACCATCTAAAGATGCATGAGCAAGACTTCTAAAAGACACGATAACTAAAGTGGAAGGGAATGAGGGTGACTGTTAAAATTAAGTTTCCCCCCGGTATTTTAAGTTTCAACAGTTGTAACGGTTTCTCCTCTTTTCTTTGTGTTTAATAAATGTTTTTCATGGTGATTGTTATATTGGCAGTTGTCAGAGATAACCTGTCATAAAATCCTGAGTTTAACATTGTAACAGTCAACAAAAGTTTTGGTTCCATCAGGGATTAGAATTTTTCTAAGACAGTTGCTGCTGCACCCCCACCAGTCCCTGCTCCAAGAGTCCGGAGTACAGGAATACTTACTGGGACAGAAGCTTGGTGCCACTTTCCACCAGCCGCATCAGCACTGTGATGCCCTCCATGTTGATGAACTCTGTGGCAAAGGTCACATCTGCAGACAGTTTAGCCAGTTCCTTCATGGCATCCAGTCGGGCCTCCATACTGTGTGACTGGGTTCTCTCCATCAGCTGTCGTGCTGCCCTGGACTGGGAGACAGGCGAGATCTTGCCAGTTACTCATGGGTCTGCTGACACTTCCTGAGCCTCTGCCAGGGATGCAGCGATGGGCAGAAGGAACACAGCAAGGCCAAAGGGTTACTGGAACTGGCAGAACAGAAACCAGTTGTCTAGGCAGATTGAGTTGGGATCAGGAATGCTGCTCTCAACTGTAACTACAGCCAACTGGCAGGTGGGTCAAGTGTTTGCTTCTAATGCTTGATAAATCACCCAATCCCACTCCAGCAGGTACAGACATTGAAAGTGGGAACCATAAGAAATATGAGGCCCCAAAAAACCTTTTAGTTCCAAAGAAAAATCTTTCTAAAGCTTTTTAATGCATCCACCACTTTTTCCTCTTTCCATCTGTCCTCACACTGGAAGGAGATAGAACTCTTCTCCACTTCTCACACAAAACTGGTATGCTACTTTGCTATGTGGTTAAAAAACAGCTGCCATCTCCCATCCCACAGGTGGCTGCATTTCAAAGGAGGACAAGCGATCCCTGTGTAAGCTGCTTTTTAAAATGTATTTATTTGTACTGTTATGTGACTGTGGTAGTCTCCAGCATCCATTCAGGATTGGGCCCTATTGTGCTGGGCGCTGGGCACTCAGGAAGACACAGGCCTTGCTCCAAGGAACTTAAACTCTAATTTAAAACAAGATGCAACAAGAGAAGTGGGGAGGCAGGAGGAGCTAATGGGGTGAAATTGTGAGGTTACATCACCTCACCAGGGATGAACCCAATGGGTCAAGTCACTCAAACTGTTTATTTTTCTCTTGTAAGTAAATCAGTAAAGCCGGCTCTTCCTGCTTGGGGCTAAACTGCTGCTCATAGTGGGCATCATCTTTCAGTTTAGCCCACCAAGCAGCAGGAGTAGGCCCAGTACTGGGAGGAGGAGCAGGGCCCTGAGTGGCTGGAACGAGCCTATGGCAGGGAGACAGCTGAAGGAAGGCATATACCGGGGAGACAGCCAGCTGCAGGATGGTCCCATTTTTAATGTCACAGCGAGTCTGCAAAGAGAAAAGAGAAATATCTGAGCAGCATGAGGTGGTGATGGGGAAATGCAGTTGGCCATGGCCCTATGCATCTATGTATGTGTGTGCGCATACACACACACACACACACACACACACACACACACACATGGAAAGGAGTTATGTTGGACCATATGGTCCCTGTGCCCAAAAGCAAGTTGTGGGGAGGAAGGGGAAGTTGGGCCATGGGACAACTGTGCCCAATCAGGTGTAGGGGAAAGGGGAAGAAGGGTTGGGACTGCACTGGTTAATGTAAGTTTCCATGTTTAGTGGCCATAGAGGAGAATGGTGGGGCAAAACCCCACCCAGTAATGGGGACAGCTTCAGCTCAATGCTGGCCAATGTAGAGACTCCTTCAAACCCCTTCCCTGGGGACCATCACACCATCCCCCCATACTGACCTGTTCTGTGATGTACAGCTGGGGCCCATCTGCATATCGCAGGGTATAGTATTCAGGGTTTGGCAGCGACCACCTGGCAGGGGGGAGGATGACACATAAGGCCCTGTCTCTTCCTTCTACCAGGCCACCACCTATGTCCAGGGCTAGGACTCAGACTAGGGGTGGCTTGTTCCAAGTGGAAAGAAATGGAGATTTGGAGAGAAGCCCCAATGAGAAGATTGTGGTTCCTGAAGAGGAGGGAGAAGGTGGGATCTCAGCCTGAATAAGACCAGGAGCCGAGGGAAACTCTGTGAAGGCCTGGACTGCAGAAACCTTAGAGGAGACCAGGCCAAGCCTCAGGAGCCCTGAGTACCAGGGCACAAACATACACAGCAGGGGATCCCGTTACCCAGGAGTTCACGCTCCCAACTAGAGCCCTGGCCTGCCCCATGTCCAGGTTGGGAAGCCTGGAGGGAGGAAGTCCACACTGTGCCAACAGCACATCTGGTAGGGTATGCGAAAGGCCAGGCCCACCAGGGTGACTGGTCTGCTGCAGCAGGGCCTCCAGAAAGCCAGACTCACCCATCACAGACCTCCTTGATAACAGACGCCAGGGGCCTTTTCTAGAACAGAAAGAGAGAGTGCTCAGCAGTGACCCTTTCTCCCAGCCACAAGGGGAAGCTTCATGATTCCGTTTCCCCATGTTTCAGCACCATGCTTCAAGTCCCTCTCCTGCACTCAGCACACAACTCTCACCTGGTCTATTTCAAGCAACTGGGCATTGGCTCCAGGCCATTCGACAGCCACTTTCACAATGTCCGCGGGTGGTGGCATGGCTCCAGACTACTCCAGTTCCTTCTGAGATGGGGGAGACAGCAGCCACCCCCAAACCTGCTGAAAGGGGAGATGGTGAGCAACTCTTTTCGATCCATTTGGGTTCCTATATTGCACCCATCCCCACAGCACCTGAGCACCTGCAGGAGGACCATCTCGTGCGAAGCAGGGTTGGGCCTTTGGATAGGAAACATCCAGGCAGTCTGTGGAGCACACCCACCAGTATTGCCCTACATAGCAGTTCCTCCTCATCTCCTACGAAACCTCAGACTGCCCCTCTGGCTGACAGTCAGAGTGAAGGGTCCCACATGGTCCATCCTACCAGGGGCTTTCATGAAATGAACACACAACATTGCAGGGCATGGACATTCAGTAAATACCATGGCAGAGATCAGAAAGGTGCTGCACATACTCACCTAAGGAATGAGAGACCCCCCACAACTCCAGTGCAAATACCATCGCAGTCTTAATGATTCAGGATCATAATGAGCTCAGAATTCATACTTTAAAGGCTGAGGCTCTGTCTACACTACAAATTACTTCAGTATAATTTATGTCGCTCAGGGGTGTGAATAACCCACACTCCTGAGCAACATAAGTTACACCAACCTAAGTGCCACTGTAGACAGTGCGGTCAGCAGGAGAGCTTCTCCCGCTGATATAGCTACTGTCTCTCGCGGAGGCAGGAATTATTAAGCCAACAGGGGAGCTCTCTCCTGTCGACTTAGAGCATCTTCACCAGAAGCTCTACAGCGGCGCAGCTGTAAATGATGTAGTGTAGACATAGCTTGAGTCTGTAAATGTGTTGAGCTAGGACAAGACTCCTCAAGTGTTCCCCCAGCTGGAGGTCAGGGGTACCATTCTACAGAGTATGGTATTGTACGTTATGAGGTTTTATGCCTTAGCAGCAGGCATGGCCCCTGGCGCACACAGGCCGGGTGCACCCATTTTATCTCCTTTTCAATGACTCTCAAGATGCTCATACAGGATTGACAAGATTTCTCTCTTGTACATTTCAATCAGCTGAAGGAGCCAAAGGAACAGCCCCAGAGAGCGAGAGGGCAGGTATAACACAGGTCACAGCAGGGCAAGATTCCACACCCACAAGTATATCTCAGCCTTGACTGGAATGGCCCCAGAGGCAAGCTGAGTCTCTGTGACCCATTAAGTCCTTGGCTGTCGAGGAGGCCAAGAACTGAGAATTATGGTGGTGGTTGTGTACTGGACACATCATCCAGCTCCTAGTGGACTGAGACCAAATCACACCGTATAGCAAAGAAAATGTCAGCTGGAAATGACTTGCCCTGGGCCCTCCTGCAGAGATGAATAGCTATATCAACCCACTCCTGTCTGTGCAGCACTGGAGGCTCCCCAGCCCACTCCCTGCTTGCCCCAGTGGCTGGGTAGTGCAACACAAACAGACCAGAGTCACAACTGTGCAGCTGGGGCTGGTGCCCAGGAAAGAAATGATTTTCAGAAAACAGGTGAGAAATTAACTTGTTACCAGGCTACAGCTTCATGCTGAGAAAAGAGCAGGGTTGGGGAGTTGCAGGTCTCAGCAGCAAGCCCCCTGGCCTTGCTCTGCCAAAACAGCCTGGGTGACAGAGGTTAGGGACTTGCTGTCACTATGTATGCAGAGCTATGAGCAGGAGGATGACACTCAGGATAATCAGCTAAACCCTCTGCTAACTCCTACCACAGGCTTCCAGTCTCTATTTGGGTCATGGTGCAAGAAAAATAAGGACCTTACAGAGCCTAGTTGCCATCAGTGTGCAGAGAAAGTGTGGGTGAAGGGGGAAAAGTGCAGACTGAGCATTAGGCCCTTTCCTACTCTGAGCAGCTGCAAGCTGCACCCACTGCTCTGGGGACATGGGAACTTTGAAAGAGGTTACATGCTTCAGAGACATTAATAACCACCAGCCTGTCAGGGAAAGAGACTTAACGGTCAACTTCTTGACCCACACCAGGCACACAAGCAGGTTCCTAGACAGAGCCACAGCAACATCTCCATCCCACACCCTTAGTGCGGCTGTGCTCCATCACCATGCCAGGCACAGACACATCTGAACTGTGAGCTTCCGCCAGAGCTACAGTTATACCCAGCAGCTGCCCGGGAGTCAGGACCTGCCCAGGCCTGAACGTCGCATGGTGTCTGGGGTTCAATCCCCTGTGGCATCTGGCATGCAAGTCTGTGCTGCATCAGTGGCAGGTTGCAATTCAGTGAGATGCTATTGCTTGGTTCCTCTCTTTTCAGTTTGTAATAGAGTTGCTTTTGCAGGCTGGAGGCTGCCTGTCTCCCTCCCACAGGGCTGTGGTCACTAACCACATGTAATGTGGGCCCCAGCTCCACCATTCGCTCTCAGCCTGGGAGATTTCAAACAGCCTACGTGAGATCTGAACTGTCATAGGAAAAACAGCCTCTCCCCAAAGGGAAAGACCAGGTGCCGCCTGAAAAATCAGTCCCCAGCACAGAGGTGTCTTTCCCACAGGCAAGACCTGGCAGGAGATGGGTAACAAGCATCTGGAGTACAAAGAGATTTCTCCATGGGGCCAGAACCTGGGGCAGCCCCCTGCCACTACTAGACTGAGAGGCAATGCCACAGCCACCTGCAGAGCTGGAACACAGCCTTAAGATGAATGCACGAGGATGATTTCCTTGATCTCTTAGAGAAGTGGAGGCCAGGACATGTAGACTGGGAGTGTTGAAGAGATGCTGGCAGCCTTTGCAGCAGCGGTTTCCTGACCCAGGCTGAGCACCTACTAGGAACACACTTCCCTAGAAGCCTGAGAGAACTTTCCACTGATGGGCAGACAGCAGGTCCATGGGGGTCAAGAGAGAAGCCCGCCTGACCCAGGGCCTTGGTCTACATCCCACTTCACAGAAGAGGGTGTTTCTATATGAGCAGGCGAGCCTATCAAGAGACATACGTGTGCATGGCCTATCCTTTGAAGGGATGCTGTAGGACAGTACTGCCCATACGCTTCCCACCTAGAGTTGGGAATCACTGCATGGAAAGGCATGCTAATCCACAGCCTTCACTCTGTGGGGAGGTCTATCTGCCCTGACTGACCACCTGACAGCCAGCCCACAGCCTTGCTCCACCCAGAGCCAGCCAGCTGCCTCACCCCCCCAGCTTAAGCACACTCACTGCACTAACTGCAGCTCTCCTTGCGCTGGTGGAATGTTCTGGCTCCAAAGCCAGGTTCCTGTGATTCCCCTGGTTCAGGGCTCTGTAATCACTGGGCAGGGGGTCAGTGCTCCTGGATGCGGAAATGGAGAACATGGGGAGTCAGCCCAGCATTTCCCAACTGGGCCTGGAAAAGCTCAATTTTAATGCTCCAACAAGTACCCCTGCAAATTCCCCCAAGCATCCATCAGATCAGAGTGACACCCCTGCCCTTGAGCCCAAAGCAACCAGTCATAGGCTACAATGAGAAGGCGCCACTGAAGTTGCCTGATGAACATACTGCAGTTGCTGACAATAGTCTCTCTTCAGCGCGTGAAAGGCCTTGCAAAGCCTGAATTCCAAAACAAGCTGGGGCTTCAGCCAACAAAACCTCCAGGAGGGAGATCGCTGCTCTCCACACAGACACACATACAGGAGTCCCATCCTTCCCATTCATAGAACAGAACTGGCACTGGCCCAATCCACCATCCCACCTGGTCCCCAGCAGGTAGCTGGGATTTAGATCCAAAACCCAGCACAACCCATACAAGCCTGGGTATTCGCTCCCCTTTCCAGGATCCAAATCCAACACTCAGCATGACCCATTACCAGCCCTGGGATGTGGTACAGCATGGCCCTGGTACTCCACAATAATCAACTCTTTCCTCATTTGTAGCAACGAATAACCAGCCCTGCACCTCCTGGCCTCTCCCTCTATTTCCAGCGTCCATTCCCAAAAGCCTAGGAGTCAGTGGGATTCTGTGTGTGAATGACTAGTGACAGAGAGAGGAAGAAAACAACTGATGCAGAAAAGTACCTATTATGATGACGCACATGTGACACAGTCATGCTGTGTTCTGGTTACACCAGCTCCTTTAAAAACCCAACTCTACCAATGTCTTCAAGCCTTCAACCCTCTGAAATAAGATGTACAATCTGAGATGTACAATCTCAGATCCTATAGCAACACTAGTGCAACAGAAAAGGCAACATCTGCTCTGCAAGCCGGAACTGGGGCTAGGCAGGAAAAGGCCCAGCTATAGGTATTCCAACAAAGAATGCTGATTGGCATTTGCTTTCCCAGTTAGTGTCTCCAACGGAAGGGGAACAAGTGCTCATGGCAACACAGAATATTCTGGGTGCAGAGTGCATTGCTAAACCCTGCCATTCACAAGTACAACCCACACATAACAGCTGCTCTGATGGGAGTGGAGCATGGACTGAATCAGTGAGATCTCCACAAATGGAGGAACCTTGCATGATTGCCACGCAAATCAAATAGAATTATCTGGAAAACACCTTCAGAATAAGAGAGCTCTGCTATTGCATCAAGAAAAAAAGATCATGAGGGCTCAATGGAAAGCTGCAGGGGAACTAAGAGGTCTTCGAAGGGCAGGTGCAGCACGAGCGCCAGCACAGCTTCCAGAGACACTGGTATACACATCACATACCCAGGAAGGATTTCACAGGGCACCTGGAGTGTGAGCCCTTCAGCAAAGGATAGATCTGATATTAAACTGGCACAGCACTTGATTTTAGCTCAAAGATACACACAGAACATCTTCCACTTTCCACAGGAATGCCGGCCTGAGCACCTATGCTTTGAGAAGGAACTGATCATAAGTGCAGAGACAGCACGGCACTGCAGCGAATGGGAAACACAAAACCTCAACAGGAGTCACACGCCCAGCTAGATGGAACCAGGCCATTCAGACAACATGACAAGAAAGCAGCTGGAATGCCTATCCCAATTCCAAGCACTGTGGATAAAAGTTGCCAGGTCCATTCTCTCCAGCACAAGAACAATGTCTGCTATTTCACCCCTTTAATGCTGGAGGCAACACAATCGGGGCCACTGGAGGGAGTGATATCCTTCTCCAGGATTCCCTTTGGATCAGGACTCCACCTCCCTCATTGGGATAACAAACAGAACAGGATGTTCCTGCAGGACAGGACACCAGGCAAGATATCCACACCTCGCCACAGTCCCCTCTTTTAGAGCTTCCTGTGGAATCACCTGAAGGAATTAAAACTCACCTGAGAATTCAATTAGAGAAGCATTTAGAAAAGCCCAGTGCAGACCACAGCCATGGACCAGTTGAGAGAGAGAGAGAGAGAGAGCGCGAGAGCGAGAGCCCTGGATAAAAGCACCCCCCCTCACTCTCTGCTTAAGATGCTGCCTCACCACTGTCCTGTTGCCATGGGCTTGGGCTGCTGCTGCCTGTGTGTTAATGTTCTCCCATTTATGGTAGGGTTTTGTCTTAACCCTTCCCTGTCTCTCACTGGAGAAGGCAAACACCCAGCTCTTTCCTACCTTCAGCTTGGGCCTCTGCTGTTCAAGACGTTATGTTAACATTGTGAAAATATGTCCCAGAGGGAGCTCTGACATGCTTCTGGTGTCACTTCCAAGCTCAGGGCAGTCTGCAGGCTGAGCCCTGCTCCTGCAGCAGGGTCCTTTTGTCTGAGCTGGATAGGTCAGAGAATTTAGGGACCATGAACCTTGCCAGAAGCAGGGATGCACATTGTTCCATGGCTGGGACATACCAGGGCATGTAGGAAATACTGACATACCACTTGCCTTTTGGGAGCAACAGAAAAATGACGCTTCAGGCCCAGGCATATCTGAGAAAGGACAGACCAGGCTGGCTAGGAAGGAAGCCACATAACCAGTTCTGAGGCTGTTGAGGGTAGTATCCATAACAACTCTGCCTAGCCAAATGGTCTCCAGCCTTTCTCCTGAGTAATTAGGCTGCTACTGGCACCTTTATGGTCCCATCCATCCTTCTCCTCTCAATGCAAAAGCCTCTCCTGAAGCAGAGGCCCAGAAAGAAACACTGTTATTGTTAGCCAGAGAACCCAGCACAGATCCGGGCATTTCCATGTGGGCACCCTGAACAAGGGATGACCAAACATCTAACAGCACACAGAATAATGAAGGTGGAGACCCTCAAGATCCCTGGGACAGTTGGACTGCCCCTTCTTCCCTAACAAAGCATGCAGTCTCAGTCCCTTGCACAAGCTGATTTCTTGCGACCAATAGAGAGGGCTGGGAATACTGAAAGCAAACTCTGTG
Organism: Platysternon megacephalum; assembly: GCA_003942145.1. NCBI lineage: Eukaryota > Metazoa > Chordata > Testudines > Platysternidae > Platysternon > Platysternon megacephalum. The sequence continues at coordinate 200,434 of QXTE01000198.1, read as the reverse complement.
CATAGTTTACAGTGTGTTAATCACAATTACAGAGTTTTGACAATACAGACACACTGAGAAAAGTGCTCTTCTCACAGGTCTCATTTCCTGACAGTGAAACAGATGCCAGAACTCAGGACCAAATTCCTAATGGCAGGAGGATGCTAAAGTGCCCAGAGCCACAGACTCAAAACTACCAAAAATGAGTCTCTCTCTAAAGCGTGACAGCTGAATGTCCAGATCCACACTGCACTCAGCCTCAAGTCCTCTGTCAGAAACCCCAATCCTGGTTATTTCAGAGGAAGAAGGAAATCTCCCGCACGAGTAACTGCCTACACATAAGGGGAGTGCCCTTCCTGACCACTGTGACAAGGGGCTGATTCCCTTAAAGTCCAGTAAACTGCAATGATAGTAAGGGTGAGGACTGAAATATAGACCCAAGAAAACCTGCTGAGGCAGGGGAACTCTGCACCTCCAACTGGAGAAATCCATTACAGAGCTCTCCTCATCCCCCTTTTCTAACAAAGAGGGGGAAGAACCCATCAAGACAAACTGAGACTCAGCCTCATTTCTTGCGTCTCCTGAGTAACAGCTTCAAGAAGCCTCACCTGTCAGAGAGTCACAATGCAGCAGCAGCCAGAGTCAGACACAGGAGCAAATTATCAACTAAGTCTTTATCTACATTTATTGTGATTAGGGTACAAGGAGCAGCACCACCCCACAGGTCCTCAGAGACAATGCATGATTTCCATAACAATTCCAAGCCTGTGGGACCGAACATGCAGGTTCTCATCCACAAAGATCAGTGACAGGCAGGGATGAAAACTTCCCACAACTGACATGGGATCCTTATTTCCTGCTTTCCAGTCAATACCTAACCAGGCCCCAAAAGTCTGGGAAATCCTCTTCATAGGAAGCAAGAGCTAAAAACACCTGAGGCCTGTTGGGATCCCCCAGTCTAGTGTTAGGGTTACTAAGGGTAGGGCTCTCCTAGCTAGAGTCAGGGTTACTAAGGGCAGGTATTCCTGGGCTAGGGTTAGGCCTGGGGCCTGTTGCAGACCCCAGCCTGTGCTCCCATAAACAACCAACCAGACCAACCCCACTTTGACTAACTGGGGCCAGTATTAAATGCACAGCAAGACCCAATCAAGAGAGGTAGAGCAGGTTCAAGGAAGGTTTCCTCAACTGTCTAAATCTGTAGCGTGCAAGTCCTGTAACTATTATAGCTGCAATTAATTTAACTGGAATGTATCCTGACCATGAAACACATGCTCATATGAATACAAGAGAGAAGGACAAACAGAAGACAAGCTGAAAAGAGCTGGAATTTGTAGGGAACTGACTTTCCTAATATTTCTAGACACCTCCCCACTTCTCCTGGTTTCACTATAGCTAGAACAGAGATTTGTGTTTGAATAATATTCCTCCTTCCTCTTCTGCCACTTCTTGCAGGGAAATCACAATTCTGTGTTTGGGACCTCATTACCAGTTGCCACAGAAAGACGGCACCTCCAGTATTCACAGACTGTGAGGGAAGAAACTCATACTGGGATGTAGAGGGAAATAGGATTTATTATGTGCAAGAGCTGTGGAGCAAAATGCTGGGTAAGGCTGTGAGGTGTCCAGGTGGGGTCTCCTATAGGTCTCTGGCTCCTTTTCTCATCCTGTGAGGAACGTGGGTCATTCTGGAAGTGGAAGTGCAGATTAAGATGAAACGATTCAACACTAAGGGGAAATTCTCAGGGTTATAAATAGATCTCCTGCTCTACAACTAGGCAGCACTACAGAGATCACTGCAGAACTCCCAGAGACAGCTGAGCCACATCTGCAGTTTGGACTGAGGATGCCTTCAGTAAATCTGCACTTTACAAATATGTCACCAGAAATTATATTAAACTATTTCCCCTTTTGTAAGAGACATGTGTACAAAACTAAAATAAAGTTCAGGAACAATACTCCTTATGTATAGTTGTGTATATTGTGGACTCAATTATGTATGTATTATATATAGTGGACTCAACTTATTGAAAGCCTTTGAACAGTCCTGCTGCAGACTGTACAGGGACCACTCAAGGAAAACAGATAAGCATCAAAGGTGAAATGACCAGACATGGAGCATGAGAAGAATCCCAGCAGTTTATGAAATAGTCAGTGGAAGGTTTGTACAGGTATAACAATGTGCTATACAGAGAAATCACTCAAGAGACCGGCAAAAATCAATGACTCAGCAGAAGAAGCTTTCTAATGCAGGAGAAGCAAGGCTCAATATACTGTACTGGCAATACTTTGGGTCAGCACCTAAATACAGGAGATTGGGAGACTACCTTTATTAAGCAAACAGGCTTCACTGTATGGCTTAACAAAAAATGACCACACAGGTGAGAGATGCTGTATTTTAAATTGGAATGAAGTTTTGCAGAGTTAGGGGAAGTTCAGCTATATCCGGTAAGATCTCAACTTTGAAACTCTCGGGAAGCAGCACAGGTTGATATGTTATGTGTGATTATTACTATCAGACAGTTACTAGTCTCTTACAACACACTCTGCGACTGCAGAATGATTTACAATTTCTTGTGGGGAGATAAGAGCCTCGTCAAAACTAATCAAAGATCAATTTACTATGCGCAGGTACCTCACTGGAGAAATGTCTTCAAATAAAGAAGTGACGGAAGGGGAGGCTAAAGCGCAAAGGGAATCAGCAGAGAAGCTCACAATACTCTGTTCAAAGGGCTCCTGCTCTGGGAAGCAGCAAATCTAGAAGACTGCTACACTCCAAATAGAATTAATTCTCCTATTCAAAAGCTCCGTTTCCTTTGCTTTATGGAGGGAAAGAGTGTGTTGCACACAGAATAAAAATGAGGGGGAAGAAAAGAGCAACACAAGAAAAGAAACCGCATGGCTGAAGCCCCCAAACAATGAATAGCTCCAGCTTCTGAAAATCCCTGGACATGGTATAACGTACTAGGCGATTCTCAGAAAGTCCCCAGTTGGCACTACCAACAGACAACAAGCTCCCTACAACAAAGGGGTGAGGATATGACTAGTAGGGAAACTCATGACAGATTGTTCTCTTGTCCAAGCAGAGTAGGGGCAGGGAAAAACAAGGTAGTTGGAGAAAGCCTATGCTGCACTACAGTCCCACCTTAGGGCTTTCTTCCAGTATCCCACATCTTCTCTCTCACCTCAACCCAGAAAGAAACAAAGGGAAACATACTTCTTCTCTAGAGAACTCATCTCATACACGTTCTAGACTTAGCTTCCTCTGGGTCCCTCTACCTCCTAGCAACCTTATAACTTTCTCAGAGAGGCTGCGTATTATGACGACCAGAAGTTTGCACTGGGCATCTTTCTCATATGACACTTGACTTGGTTGTTTTAACTTGCCTCTTGCAAGATGATTGGGTAGAAAATACTTCATAGGAAAGATGCAGATACCTAGTCACAGATAAAAAGGGAGGAGAGTTAGAAAAAGAAAGAAAACAATACAAACCAGACAGATGGGCAAGGAGAGAAATGCTGTAAGATGAGTCAGCAGAACCTGGGGTTTGGTACAAAATTCATCTTAAAAAGCTGCCTCCCAAAAACTTCTCTGAGCAAGTGCTCTGCATTGTACAGCTTCAGGGATGCAGAATAATGATATACGGCACCAAATAGGTCATTCTTTAAATCTACTTCATCAATCGCCATATTTAAAAGAACTGTGGATTGTTAGCCAGAAACATACTCCACAGGCAAGGGATATAGCTCTCATCATCCATCTCAAAAGCAGTCTAAATACTCTGCTGATTGAGAAGGCAGGCTAATACTCAGAACACAGAACAAATTAATACTGACCAACTAGACTGAAGCTGCTCCCCTAGGGAGCTGAACTGTCAAAAGAAGAATTTTAAATGTATTTGAAAATTAACAGGAAGTGAGACTCAGGACTGTACAGCTGGGATAATGTGTGTGACCTGTGCCATGTGTATGCTGAGGAGACAGGGGTTAGGCTGCAGTCCCAGAAAACAAAAATATCAAAATCTAATCAAGATAGACGAAGAGCATTTAATAACAGTAGTTCATTTGCTCGGGGTTCAGCTGATCGCCATATTTGGGGTCGGGAAGGAATTTTCCTCCAGGGTAGATTGGCAGAGGCCCTGGAGGTTTTTCGCCTTCCTCCGCAGCATGGGGCAGGGGTCGCTTGCTAGAGGATTATCTGTGCTTGAAGTTGTTAAATCATGATTTGGGGACTTCAACAGCTGAGTCAAGGGTGAGAGTTATTTCAGGAGTGGGTGGGTCAACTCTTGTGGCCTGCATCATGCAGGAGGTCAGACTAGATGATCATATTGGTCCCTTCTGATCTTAAGTTCTATGATTCTATGATTTGCCCTGAGCAACAGTCACAGCCTGCAAGTATTCCTCAAATGGCAAAACGTGATATTAACAGCAGACTGCAGATGTAGGCCCATTGATAAATCTGGTGCTCCAGACTTTTAATACTTTAAAATGGAGTCATAATGGCATTATCAAATGAGATTACCAAAGTGACTCCCTGCAAAGACTTGGATACTATCAGCAAAACATTGGGTTTATTATGGATGGCTTTAATAAAATTATGCACCAATGATTGCTTAATGCTACACAAACTACAAGACAGACAGATGTGTACCTTGATAATCTGAGTGTGAGGTGATGTATAACTGAATATTGTCTGTGTATTAATAGAAAGGTGGCTTGCGTATTTCCATATAATGGGGACTAAGCAGGAACATGTCAACACAACCCCAAGTGAGGATCTGAAGCAGGTGCCTGAGAGACATCACCACAGAATAAAGCAGATTCTGAGCTCCAATGACTTTGTGAAAGCAACAGGAAACATTTAGACAACAAAGATTCAGATCAAGCCAGGGCCAGGCCTGAAGGACCAAGAATTGACTTCTGTCTGAAGAAGAGAATGCCATGGGTCACTGTGTCCAATGCTGCTGAGAGATCTTACTAACAGCAATTGTTATCAATGGTGCACGATAAACTTCTAGCAGTGCAGGCTCTGTATTATGTAGTTTTCAATAGCTCTTTTGGAGCTTTCCACACAAATCAAGCAGGCCCAGGCTGGCACGCAGGAGCTCTGAGCTCTCTCAAGCACTTTCTCAATAGGATACACAGCTTAGAAATTGGCAAAGAATTGACAGAATGGCTGCTCTTAACCCAAAGGAAGAAACACCAAATAACTGAACCACACAATGAGGCAATTTGCAAAAGAAACTAAGGATGGTGCAGAGTGTGCGCGCACACGTGCAAGAAAACCTGGAAAAGCATAGGTCAGGTAGGACAAACTCAGGCTCATTGTGAGATAAGAATTCCAGCCACACCACTGCAGACTGTGATCACATTGGATCTTACAAGATAAATAGGATTCGGCTTGTTTGGTATTTTGATGAGAGATCTCCGAGAAACATCTAGACGCTGCAGGAAGTGGTGGTGGGGAGCAATCTTCCCTCTGGTCCACTCAAGAGGTGCAGTGGGTGCATTCTCAAAGAGAAAAGACCAAAGCTCTGGTGTCCTGTCCCAATCCTAACTTAGGTAACTACTTTCTAGCCACCCCCCTACCCCAATTCCTTCTAAAGTTTTGATCAGTGGTGCTGTGAAACCGCTGCCAGGCCCTCCCCCACATGTGGCTGCATTTCTGGTTTGTGATCCATGGGGATGGACAGTGCTATAGAAACATAAGGTTACTAACATCAAGGAAAGCACAGACCCAGCACGGGGCAAGGTGGGGCCCAATGGGTTATTCTCGGGCACTGCATAGAGGCAAGCTCAGCGAGGCAAGGCCCAGGCAGCACTGAGTGAACACTGCCACAAGCAATGCCCACACACCTGCTGGGGCTCCCTCAACCCACCTGGCACCCAGCCCTCAGCAAGGCCCCAGCTCCGTCTTGCAAGTACCTTGAAGTACCCAGTTCCCCTCATGGTAGCCGGTTAAACCCAGCAGGCTCCTTGTGCTGAGGCACTTTGCTATAAACAATACTGACACTCCCCCTCCCCCCATCCCAGGCACTGCCTCCCGCTCCCAGCCCCCCTGTCCCAACAGCCCCCCAGCTCGCCCAGGCACCAGCCACCCAACCCAGGCACCGCTCCCCACTATCCCCCCCCCCACAGCCCCACAACATCCCCCATCCCGCTCCCAGTCCCAACAGCCCCCCCGCCCGCCCAGGCACTGCCTCCCGCTCCCCGCCCCCCTCCCCCCACAGCCCTCACGCTCGCCCAGGCACCCCGCCCCCGCCCGATGCACAGCGCCCCACGATCCCCCCCCCCACCGCCCCACAACATCCCCCATCCCGCTCCCAGCCCCCCTGTCCCAACAGCCCCCCAGCTCACCCAGCCACTGGCCACCCAACCCAGGCACCGCTCCTCACTATCCCCCCACCCACAGCCCCACAGCATCCCCCATCCCGCGCACTCGAGCGCCCCCGCTCCCAGCCCCCCAACGGCCCTCCCGCCCCAGTACACCCGCTCCCCCCTCTCACCCGAGCCGGCGGCTCCCAGTCCCCGCTGCGACCCGCCTCCAGTCACGCAGACCCGCCCCAAGGACGCTACCAGCCCCATTGCAGCCTCCGCTTGTCACGCAGCCACCTGTACCTCCCATTGGACAGGAGGCCTGTCTGTCACCCCGACGAACGGGGAGGCCGCGCATCGCTATGCAGACAAGCGAGTCCCGCCCCCTGCCGCTTGCTGTGACTGACCCTCCTGGGATGAGGGCGGTGGCGAGCAGAGGGGCATGGGGAACAGGGCAATGGTGGGGAGGGGGCGCAGCTGAGCGGGGATGGGGTGGATAGGTCAGGAAGGGGGGAATAAGTGAGCTGGCTGGATGGAAAACGTAGGGACAGACGAAGACAAGGCCGGAGCGAACGAGGGATGAGGCTGGATGAGAAAGAGAAGCAGGGTGGTGCATTGCAGCCATTAAGACTGGAAAGCAGGAATGACAATTTGGCATCTGATGGGAGGGACAGAGACTCATTGAGCAGTTGGTGGTACTAGGTGATTTTTGTCTCCGTAGTTAGCGGGGTAGTCAGAAACAGCCAGGAGTCCAGAAACCCTCTGAGGTTCTGATCTAACATAGTGATCTGGGGCTGGTACCTTCAGTGAAGTGTGATGTTACGTACTTCCCTTTAGCCACCAATATCATAACAACATAAGAATGGCCCTTCTGGGTCAGACCAAAGGTCCATCTAGCCCAGCATCCTGTCTGCCGACAGTGGCCAATGCCAGGACAGATGTCCCCAGAGAAAATGAACACCAAGTGATCCATCCCGTCGCCCATTCCCAGCTTCTGGCAAACAGAGGCTAGGGACACCCTCCCTACCCATCTTGGCTAATAGCCATTGATGGACCTATCCTCCATGAATTTATCTACTTTTTAACCCTGTTATAGTCTTGTCCTTCACAACATCCTCTGGCAAAGAGTTCCACAGACTGACTGTGCATTGTGTGAAGAAATACTTCCTTTTGTTTGTTTTAAAACTACTGCCTATTAATTTAATTTGGTAACCCCTAAGTTTTTGTGTTTGAGGAGTAAATAACACTTCCTTGTTTACTTTCTTCACACCAGCCATGATTTTATAGACCTCTATCATATCCCCTCTTAATTATCTCTTTTCCAAGCTGAAAAGTCCCAATCTTATTAATCTCTCCTCATATGGAAGATGTTCCATACCCCTAATCATTTTTGTTGCCCATCTCTGTACCTTTTCCAATTCTAATATCTCTTTTGAGATGGAGCATCCAGAACTGCACACAGTATTCAAGATGTGAGCGTACCATGGATTTATATAGAAGCAATATATTTTCTGTCTTATTATCTATCCCTTTCTTAAAGATTTCCAACATTCTGTTAGCTTTTTTGACTGCTGCTGCACATTGAGTGGATGTTTTCAGAGAACTATCTACAATGACTCCAGGATCTCTTTCTTGAGGTAACAGCTAATTTATACCCCATCGTTTTTTATGTATTGTTGGGATTATGTTTTCCAATGTGCATTACTTTGCATTTATCAACATTTAATTTAATTTGCCATTTTGTTGGTCGGTCACCCAGTTTTATGAGATCTCTTTGTAACTCTTTACAGTCTGCTTTGGACCTTTTCACCAGTCACCTACATCATTTCTTGGTTTGGCTTCAGCCAGATATTCTACACTGAGACTGAGTTTCTCCAGGCACCTGGATAGTTGGGAAACAATAACGTTTGCATTTAATATAAAGGAGCTCTAGAGCTGGGTGTTATCTTCATATTGCTATCATTTGAGGTCCTATTGTCTCCTAGACTCAACTTGCTGTTCCTGGGATTCAGAGGAGCAGGTGATCTCTATGAACCACTGTAGACTGGCTAGTACTAGCAGCAAGAAGTGCTGCTTTGTACAGTTTGGTGCAGGCATTCAGATTGGAAAACCAATTAATATTCCAGAATAATTCAGGAGGGAGTGATTTAACAGCTCCTAAAACAGGGACATAGCATCTCTTGACCACTTCCACTATGTAGACGTGTCAAAAATTCTTTGTGATTTATTTACAAAAAATATCATGCACATTTTAAATATATTTTAAAATGGAAGAGGAACTTTAAAATTTTCTTACAGAAAGGCCAGTGCCAACTTCCTTCAAACAACTGCTTGTTATGTTAGGCTCTTGCTCAAGGAATTGTTTCTTAGCGCTGGCTTTCTTGATAGTTATTAAATTGTTGTAAACCTTCTCTTTGGTAAGGGTTCAGATGTTTGTGGCACAGCACCTTTGGCGTCAACAGGTAGCTCTGTGTTCCCTGGTTCCTTTAGCTTCTGCTGTGATGCGTACAAGAAAATAGCTTAGTAGGGCATCTGCCTGTTTAGATCAGCACTCAGGAGTGAGCTGGCCATCCATCCAGAGGGCAGGGGTGAATCTCGCGAGGAAACGGCAGAACACTAGATGGGGGGAGCAGGAGGGAAAGCCTGGGGGCTGGATTGTCTCTTTGGGGCGGGCAGGCAAATACAGCATGTTTAATTTAAACACTGAAGCGAGTCGATCAGGCCGCTCCTAAAACCCCCCGTCACCTGCTTGCAGGCCTTGGGCAGGGCCCGGTGAGGGAAGCGCCAAGGTAGCTCAGGCACCGCCAGCGTCCAGTAAGACACGATAGCGACGGACCCTTTCACCCCGCCCCCGGGCCTGCCCTCGAGACCCCGGCCCCAGGCAGGCCCCGCTCCCCGCGGCTGGCGATCTCCTCCAGCTCAGCCAGGCACAGGTGGGGCCAGGGGCGGGATAGGCTACGGCGAAGGGCGGACAGTCGCTCGGTGCGCGGGCAGCAGGGGCGCTGCCCCGTTCTCTTTTGTGAAACCCCACCGGAAACGCTTCCGGCCCCCCCGGCCTGAGGGAAGGGGGAACACTTGGTGCGCGGGGCCGTACCGGCCCCTCGGCAGGAGGCGCTTCCGGTCTGTGTCCCAATAGCAGGAAAGGACCGGAAGTGTAGGGGCACAATTATCAAACGGACACTTCCGGGTCAGACGACGTTTCCGCTGTGAGCAGGCGGTCGGCAAGGCGGCGGCGGGACAGATTGGTGGGGTGGTGGCATCGGAGAAGCCGCAACCATGGTGAGGCCCCGGGTGTAACGCGGCGGCGGGGGGAAGAGGCCGGGCCCCGTGTGTAACGCGGCGAGGGAGGGGGAAGAGAGGCCGGGCCCCGTGTGTAACGCGGCGGGGGGGGGAGAGAGGCCGGGCCCCGGGTGGAACGCGGCGGGGGGGGGGGAAAGGGCGCGCGGCCCCCGGGAGCAACGCGGGGGGGGGGGGGGGAGAGGGCCGGGCCCCGGGGGTAACGCGGCGGGGGGGAAGAGAGGCCGGGGCCCGGGTGTAACGCGGCGGCGGGGGGAAGAGGCCGGGGACGGGGTGGAGCGGGGCGGGGGAGGGGGAAGGGGGGCCGGGCCCCGTGTGTAACGCGGCGGGGGGGAGATTACACCCGGGTGTAACGGGGCCGGGGGGGGGAGGGGGGAGCGGCCCCGGCCCGGGGGTGCCGCGGGGGGCCGCCGCGGAGAGCGTGGGGGCCGGGGGAGGGGCGGGGGGGGGGGGGGGAAAGGGGGGGGGGGCGCGGGGTGTAGGGGGGGGGGGGGGGGAGAAGGGGGGCCCGCCCGGGGGCCCAGGGGGGCGCGCGGCGGGCGGGGGGGGGGAGGGGCGGGGCGGCGGGTGGAAGGGGGGGGGGGGGGGGGTGCTCACCCGGAGCCGGGGGGGGCCGGGGCGGGGGGGGGGGGGGCGGCGGGGGGGGGGGGGGAGGGAGGCGGGGCCCCGGGGGAAACGGGGGGGGGGGGGGGGGGGCGTCCGGGCCCCGGGTGTAACGCGGAGGGGGGGGGGGGGGGGCAGTGACGGGGCCTGGGGGGTTGGGAGGGGAGGGAGGGGAAAGAGTGGCCGGGCCCCGGGTGTAGGGGGGCGGGGGGGGGAAGGGGCGGGGCCCCGGGGGTAAGCGGGCGCCCCCCCTGGCGGACGGGGGGGGAGAGCGGCGAGGGGGGGCCCAACACCCCCACCCGCCCGGGGGGGGGGGGGGAGGGGGGGCCGGGGGCCCGGGGGCAAGGCGGGGGGGGGGGGGGGGGCGTCCGGGCCCCGGGTGTAACGCTGCGGGGGGGGGGGGAGAGGCGGCGCGCCCGCGGGTACGCGGCGGCGCCGCCTGGTGCCGGCGGGGGGGGGCGGTGGAGGGTGCCTGGGTGCGGCGGCGGCGGCGGAGGGCGGCGCCCGGTGCCGGCGGGTCGGCCGCCCGGGGGGGGCGGGGGGGAGACGACACGCGGGTGGAACGGGGGGGGGGGGGGGAAGGAAGAGAGGCCGGGCCCCGTGGGTAAGGCGGCGGGGGGGGGAAAGAGAGGCCGGGCCCCCGGTGTAACGCGGCCGGGGGGGGGGGAAAGAGGGGCCGGGCCGGGGGTGCACCGCGGTGGGGGGGGGAAAGAGAGGCCGGGCCCCAGGTGTAACGCGGCGGGGGGGAGATTACACCCGGACCCCGGGGGTAACGCGGCGGGGGGGAAGAGAGGCCGGGCCCGGTGTGTAACGCGGCGGGGGGGGGAGAGGGGCCGGGCCCCGGGTGCAACGCGGGGGGGGGGGGGGGATGACACCCGGACCCGGGGTGTAAGGCGGCGGGGGGGGGGGGGACAAGAGGCCGGGCCCCGGGGGGCACGCGGCGGGGGGGGGGGGGAGAAGAGGCCGGGCCCCGGGGGGAACGCGGCGGGGGGGGGGGAAGAGAGGCCGGGCCCCGGGTGTAACGCGGCGCCTCCTCTTGCAGACTGTGGGGAAGAGCAGCAAGATGCTGCAACACATCGACTATCGCATGAGGTGCATCCTGCAGGATGGACGCGTCTTCATCGGCACTTTCAAGGCCTTCGACAAGCACATGAATCTGATCCTGTGTGATTGCGATGAGTTCCGCAAGATCAAGTGAGCGGAGGTTGTCAGAGTGTGGGCGGAGGAGAGAGAATGCATCACATGGGTGACTGTCCTGTGTATTCTCATTGAAGGACTTTGGAAGAGTAACAAAGCTGAATGAGTGGGATTGAGTTCCAGGGAAAGACTGAAGGGGCTAAGCACCACTGTCTGGCAGAGGTTGAGTGATAGTTTGTAAATATCTGAAGGGTGTAACCTCCAATATGGAAGGGGCGCTATTAGGGTAGGTAATGGGGATATAACTCAGTTTCTCCCCACTGCTCCAACGAAAATACTTAGCAGAATATATGGAAAAACATCCTGACTTTGAGCTATATCTAGCTCAGGTGGGAGCCCCACACTTATAATACTTCAAAATAAATGGAATGCTTATGTAACTGATGTTATTGTGGTGAGTCTGTTCCTTTCTAGGGATAGGAGGCTATTTTAGCTGTTATAGTGTGACTTATTATGGCTTGGGCCATTGGCAAAGTTTGAATATAAAGCCAGCTAGCCTAAAAGTAGGAGCCTCTAGTAGTTGTAGTAGATTCATAGCCTTATAGAACAGCCACTAGTGGAGCAACCACTCTGCTAATGTGGGTTACTATTAGAGGAGTGTACGCTAGGGAACAATCTTATCCTGGCCCTGGAAAGTTGGACTGACTAGATCTTGTAATAGAGCTCTTCATCTCTGCTTTCTGAATCACCTGCCTGCTGCTTCTCTTGTGGCCTTGGAGAGCTGGTTGACTTGGTGGTTGTGGTGTTTGAGATGAGGGTAGCACTGTACCTCTGGCTCTGATTATGTCCATGTTTCTCTGTGCCCACTTGATTCCTGCAGCTCTAGCGGAGGAGTTAGAATGCAGGGATTGCAGCAGTAAGTGTTAGTTTGAAACCATGAGTGAATTGATTGGGTTGCTGTGTTGATAGGATTCTAATCACCTCTATGGATTTGGGAGGTGTGCATTCGTGTTCTCTTCCCCACTTCTATTTCAAGCAGGTAAAACAAGCCAGGGAAACAATTTTATGGAGCCTGTTCCCTCCCTCCAGTGACAGCTTTGGTGTGTTCTTGGGATGGGGGGAACGTCACCAGTTTTGGAATAGTTGGATGAGGTATCTGTCACAGACTTGAACAGTGGTGTTCAGAGGAATGCTTTTCTCTAATAACTTACTTCTCTCTCTCTCTCTCAGACCCAAGAATTCAAAGCAGCCGGAGCGGGAAGAGAAACGGGTCCTAGGTCTGGTATTGCTGCGAGGAGAGAACCTGGTGTCTATGACAGTTGAGGGGCCACCTCCAAAAGATGTAAGGAGGAGGATGGGTGCAGAACCAAAAGAGTCAGATAAATCCAGTCTCCATTGCCAACAGGGTTTAAATGGCTAGTCATTAGCTCCACTCTTTCCTGGCACTAGCCTGTGTCTGGATCCAGGGGATTTCACTGTGCAAAGTCTAACTTGATCTGCAGCAGCTTACACCCATTAGAGATGAAGTGCTTGGAGGTATGAAGCATTTTGCTGTACTGAAATCACTGATTGCTTGTATTTCCCTATGTTTCAGACTGGCATTGCCCGGGTGCCTCTAGCTGGAGCTGCAGGAGGACCTGGAGTTGGGAGGGCAGCTGGAAGAGGAGTGCCAGCTGGAGCCCCCATGCCACAGGCGCCAGCAGGGTTAGCTGGTCCTGTCAGAGGAGTGGGAGGACCATCCCAACAGGTGAAATGCTGTGGTTCAATAGAAGAAAGGACTTAACTCTTGATTACTGTATTTTGAATAGATTTCAATCTCTTGGCTCTGGTGTGGTTCAAGTGATTGTGCTAGGCAACAGCAATCCAAAAATAGACCTGTTAACTGAGGTCCTGGGACTAGCATGTAGCATAGCAGACTCCTCCGCACATCTGTGGCTCATGCACTGATAGGGAAGGGTTTGAAGGAAAAATGCAGCTTCCTGCATAAAACCCACTTAGTATAATTCTACACTGAATTCCCCCCACAGTAGTCTGTTAAGGATGTGCAGCCCTGTCTTTTAACGAGGACTCATACATGAAATGGAAATGGGGTAAAAGTCCGAAGGCATGAGAAATTAAGTTAAACCTTTCTTCTCATTGTCCCATTTGCTATAAAAGCAACACTTTGTGCAGTATTTGTGAATTTTCTTTCTGTTCACAGGTGATGACCCCTCAAGGCCGTGGAACAGTTGCTGCTGCTGCTGCTGCAGCCACAGCTAGTATAGCAGGAGCTCCTACCCAATACACACCAGGCCGTGGTGGTCCTCCCCCTCCAATGGGCAGAGGAGCACCTCCTCCAGGTAAGGAACAGCTTTCCTTGTGGTCTAGGACAAGAGAAGGACCATAGAGTGTGGCTGGATTGATGATGAATCTTGACTTTATCTGAACCCAATGAAGAATTGGTATTAAGCAGGATTACTCTGAGGTCCAGCCAGTAGTTTTAGCAGTGAGTTGTGGCTATATTCAACATGGAACTGTAGCAAACAGTAAGCAAAGAATCTGCTGGAGACTTCTGTTTATTCCTCTCTGGGTGGGGAGTGTGAGCCTCAGTGCTTATTATAAGGCCAATCTGTGGAATGCTCATTTCTATGCAAGTGTCTGTACCAGTTCTGAGACTTGTCCTCTTCCTTTCATTGCAGGAATGATGGGACCACCTCCTGGCATGAGACCACCCATGGGTCCACCAATGGGAATGCCACCTGGCCGAGGTGCACCCATGGGAATGCCTCCCCCAGGGATGAGACCGCCTCCCCCAGGGATGAGAGGTGAGTGAGCCTTCTTGGCATGTGGGAAGGGTGGTATCCAATTTCTTCACTGTAAGCAGAAGCGTGGGACTGTGACAATGTATACACTTCAGTAGAGTATGGTGGAGCAGAACTATGTTTCCCAGCTAGGACAGCTGAGAAACTAAACTGCCCTGTAAAACCATTGTGTCCTAAGAAGAACCTCTAGGCCTTTTGAAGCAATGAACTGCACTGTTGCTGAATAGCATTTTCTGTGGGCCTTGCTTCAGACGCTTCCTTGTTCTTTGTAGACTTTTCAACTGATGGCCTTTGTTCTTTTCCTTCCAGGTCCCCCTCCCCCTGGTATGCGCCCACCACGACCCTAAGATGTTCTGTGCTGTTACTGTGGATTGTGTGGGAGCTGGTGTTAAGTGAATGGGCTCTGTTTTGCCCCCCTGAACAGCCTAGGATTCATTATGTATATTTTTTTTCTATTTACTGGCTGTAAAATTTGCCCTTTTTAATAAAGTTAGAAAACTCTCCTTTGGGAATTTTTATTCCACCTGCAGGTGGTTTGAGGCCCCAAGGCTCTGTGGAAGGTGGAAAAGCACAGCATGTATTTCCTCTTTGTCTGAGTGAAGGTGTTGTATTGGCTGCTTCTACTCAGTGCATACTACGCCACTGCTCTAAGCACCAGCCAAAGAATTAATGTTTGGGGTGGCTTTTCTGGTCTATTCTTACCACGTTTGAGGTAGATGGCTGTACCTCTGCAGAACAACTTTTGGCTTGACAGGACTATTCTCATTTGAGAGGTGCCCTTGTGGGAGGCATATGAAGTGTGAGGGCTGAACAACAGGCCAATTTCTGTCCTGCAGAGGCGGCAAAGTGCACAAGGTTGTCTTGAGGCAATGCGGGACCCTAGAAGCAGTCTGAGGGAGGAAGGGATTTGCTGTGATCCCTCTTAAAATGGTGGTGGCAGGAGCCACCTTCAGTCCTTGAAGGACTAGCAGCAGGAGCAGCTAATGGGAATTTTGCAAGGAAGTTCTCCAGCTGAAGGAGTGACTACATGACCATTGAAGTGAGTTTGTGTGCTTGCTGCCTGATTGAAGTATATAGTGTGGTTTGATTTGGGATCCATCTGCTGAGCCTAAGCAAGGCTGAGAGCTTCTTAAAGCTTTGATCTCTGTTCCCTTTAGCACCCATTAATCCTTAACCAGGGGACAGGGCTACTCAGGGAGAGCAGAGATTTAAAAAGCCAGCTCCTAAGGGCTTGTCTACACTACCGTGCGGTGTCGATCTAAGATACGCAACTTCAGCTACATGAATAGCGTAGCTGAAGTCGATGTACTTAGATTTATTTACCGCGGTGTCTTCACTGCGGTAAATCAACAGCTGATGTTCTCCTGTCAACTCCTTGTTCTGGTGGAGTACCGGAGTCGATGGGAGAGCGCTCAGCGGTCGATTTATTGCGTCCACTGGATTGATCGCTGCCCGTCAATCCGGCGGGTAGTGTAGACAAGCCCCAAGTGAGCAGAGGAGCTAGCTAACAGTTTTGCAAGAGAATGTAAGAGCGAGATGAACCTAATTAACATTCTTTAAACTTAGACCAATAAACTCCCTCCCACCCCCCAAAAAAGCTACAGGAGTAAAAAGAATGCACGCAGAAGTCCAGCAGCAGAGGGGACTATCCAGTTTACTGTAGTGAATACAGCATATGATTACCGGCCAGGTGGCGTGTGCGCATTTGGGGCAAGGAACTCATAGCCTCAGAGACAGCGTAAAGGCTCTGGAGACCAGAGTGGCTGAACTGGAGGAGCAAAGGGAGACAGAGGCACATAGCTGAGACTTTCCTAGACACAGAGTGGTCCCACCCCGTCTGACAGCCTCTGTGCTACCGAGAAGGATGAAACTCTTGGCGAAGGAGAACATCAGAGTAGAGGGAAATGATCCTATAGCTGGGACCCTCCTTCCAGATGCCATGGTTGTCTCCTCACACTGAAATTCCTCTCTGGGGGAGGGAATCCCACTTATTAGAAATAGCTAGGTAATAGCAATGGGAGATTTGATCACTAGAAAGGTAGACAGCTGGGTTTGTGCTGAGCCTGAGAACCACATGGTGAATTGCCTGCTGGTTGCAGATCTCTTGAGACATCTAGACAGGCTTATGTGACGTGCTGGGGAGAAGCCGGTAGTCATAGTACAAATAGGTACCAATGAAATAAGGAGTGGTCTTGAAAGCCAAATGTAAGGAGCTCGATGGTAGCATTTTCTGATATGCTGCCAGTTACACAGGCAGAACTGCAAGGTGTCACTGCATGGATGAGACAATGGTGTAGGGAAGAGGGGTTTAGGTTCATTAGGAACTGGGGAAACTTTTGGAAAGGAGGAGCCTCTAGAGCAGCAGTACTCTATTTTTGGTCAAGGTCCAGACTCCAGAGAAAATTAAAAAAATAACCACAATAATAAGTAAATAAAAAGATTCCAGCGTCCATTCAAAAGCACGTGGCAGTCTGGATTTGGCCCACGGTCAGTCTATTGACTACCCCTGCTCTAGAGCAATGGTTCCCAACCTTCACACCTCCAGCTCCCAGGGCTCTTCCCCTGGCCTCCTGCAGGAGGGAAGAGGAGCTGACCTGTTGCTCATACAGGAGATGAGGGAGTTGAAGCTCTGATTGGTTGTTCCACCTGTGGTGGGGCAGTCAGGCAAACAGCCAATCAGAAGGCAGCATTCCCCCTTTGTTCTCACACTGCTTAAAAAAAAATTCCATAGCACACCTGTTTGGGCCACATGAACACAAGTTGGGAAACACTACTGTAGAAGGAGGATGGGCTCTACCAAATCAAAATGGAACCAGATTGTAGATAAGTTTTAAACTAAGTGCTGGGGGAAAGCTGACATTTACAGAGGAGTTCATGGTTTGGGCAGAAACATTGGTTAGGAGAGGATCTATTAATAGGGATTCTCTATATCCTAATAAAGAGGTGAGGACGAAAGTTGGTAAGCCTTAGGTAGGAGCAGAAAAACACGCAAATGCAAGGGTACCATTCAACTAAATCACAATGGCAGACAGCTTAAAAAGGGACAAATTGTACATGTGCTTGTATATAAATGCTAGAAGTATAACTACTAAGATAGGTAGTGGCACTACAAGTGAAAAAGCATCAAGTTAAATATATTGAAAATCAAATGAATCAAACAGTACTATAGAATCTTTAGGGCAGTACTCTCCAACCTTTTTAAGCACAAGATCACTTTTTAAATTTAAGTGCAACCCAGGATCTACCTCAAAGAAAATGTAGAAATAACCATCACAGAAACCCAACACCCTTGCCCCACTGCTTCCCTGAGGCCCTGCCCAGCTCACTCCATCCCCCCACCCTCCCTTACTTTCACCAGCCTGGGACAGGAGGTTGGGATGCAGGAGAGAGTGTGGGCTCTGGGTTGGGGCCAAGGGGTTTGGAGTGTGGGAGGGACTCCAGGCTGAGCCTGGGGCAGGGGGTTGGGGTGTAGGAGGGGGCTCAGGGCTGGGGTTCAGGCTCCAGCTGGGCACTGCAGCAGTACTAAGGCCGGCTCCCAGCCTGTCCTGGCCCCACGCTGCTCTGGGAAGTGGCCAGCATGTCCAGCAGCAACTCTGACGGGGTGTGGTGGGGGGAGGTGAGACCAATTTTTTTAAAAGGCTCCAGAGCGGATCCTGGCAATTACAGGCCAGTAAACCTAACTTCAGTACTATGCAAACTGATTGAAACTATAGTAAAGAACAGAATTATCAGATGCATAGATGAACATGATTTGTTGAGGAAGAATCAACACAGCTTTTGTAAAGGGAAATGTATGCCTCAATCTATTAGAATTATTTGAGGGGGGTTAACTAACATGTGGACAAGGGTGATCCAGTGGATGTATGATATGATAGAGGTCTACAAAATCATGAATTGAGTAGAGAAAGTTAATAAGGAAGTGTTATTTATCCCTTCATGTAACACAAGAACCAGGGATCACCCAATGAAATGTATAGGTAGCAGGTTTAAAACGAACAAAGGGAAGCACTTCTTCACACGTCACATCTGTGGACCTCATTTCCAGGGAATGTTGTGAAGACCAAAAGTACAACTGGGTTCAAAAAAGAATTAGATACGTTCATGGAGGACAGGTCTCTGAGTAGGTATTAGCCAGGATGGCCAGGGATGCAATCCCATGCTCTAGTGACCTTAGCCTCTAAATGCCAGAAACTGGGAGTGGACAACAGGGGATGCATCATTCAATAATTGCCCTGTTCTTTTCATTCCCTCTGAAGCACTTGGCATTGGCCGTTGTTGGAAGACAGGATACTGGGCTGGATGGACCACTAGTCTGAGCCAGGATGGCTCCTGTGATGTTAAGCAATTGGTGGGAGTCCCCCAGAACTTATAGTGACAGTCCTCTTTCTCCGGCCAGAGGCCTCCTAGAACACTGGGTTCCTAGCATTCACCTGCTAGAGCTTTTCTTCAAAACGTCTGCAGCCTCAGGCAGCTATTACTGGTTTGGTTACACATGGCTCAGTTTTTAAACTTAAGAGAAAGCTTTGTGTTTGCTAGAAGTAGGAGACTCCAGGAGCTGGGACTCAGCACCGAATTATGAAGTCAGCAAATTACAGTGGTTTGGCATCTGTCCCATTATGCCACTACAAAGGGCCCTGTCTACATCTCAACATAGACAACTAAAAATGGAACTTGGCCTTCACTCCCAAATGAGTTTGACATCCCTGGTATAAGTACATTTCACCTTTTCTGGACTGTGCTGCAGCAAGCTGTTCTAATCCAGTCATCTTCATCCTAACATGTAGCTTCTGGTCAGGTTTTTGAGCGAGACCCACATCTGTACTCTCCACTATAGAATTGCTACCTGTCCTTTTATTAAACTGGATATTACTAAGCTTGCCAGACCAAGGTCAACTGTTTCCTCTATCACAGGGCCCCTTCCCTTGTCAAGACCTAATGCACCAAGTAAGACCTCATACAGTAGCAGCAGGCAGCATGGTGGCTTATACGTATTGGGACTAGGGCTAGAATATTTTTTCCAGCATCTGCAGCCTTCTACAGCCATTGCAATAGGACAGCAGGGAAGAAAATAGCTGGAGTGAATGTAGTCTGAATCCAGGCATATTTGTTCCTGCAGCATAGCATGACATAGGGCTAATTTCCTTCTCACAAGGGGAGAGGCAGGCTGTGCCCTTAGTGCTTCTGTGCTACCTCTAGTAGACCTCAGCTCTAGAGCAACTGCTACTCCTTGTGATTGTTCAACTCTTCCCTGTTTTAGAGCAGGGTTCCAAGGGCTAGATGTAGGTACAGCCCTTTCTGCTACATTTTCTCTCCCACTAACTTCCTGGCAGTATCAGCAAGTGGTGCCACCCTTCTTCAAGGAAAGTTGATGACTAGAGTTAAGTAACTATTTGCCCATTCACAACATCTGTTCCAGCAATTTTCACATAGTAACATTACAGGAACTTATTGTACGATTCTTGCCTCTTTGCTCACTGATATAAGTGTACAGCACAAGACGTAAAGAAGTGAGAACCATCTTGGCAGTTTTGTACCATCTCCCATGGTCTAGTTTTCTCAACTGCCACAGCTAAGTGAGCAGCAGGCTATGTTTCAAAAGTATAAGGAAGTCGATCCTTCGCTGCAACTGCAGAAGACATGGTTTTCCTTTATGTGCTAATTCAGCAGGTGCTGGTGCATTTGCACTGAGTCCAAGAATTTAACAGACATTGTAAGTTCAGGCCACTTAAGAGGCTACATTATTCTAGCATATACAGAATGGAAAGCAGGGTTTTTCTGGAAGAGGCACAAAGTCTCCTACAGTTAGATTTTTCAGGGAATCCCTCTGGCAAAGAGCTGCTGTTACTTCCTCTTATACCTGTAAAAAGACAATATTGGAAGTCCTAATCAGTCCAAATGCCTGCACTAGTGATAAAGGGACAGGATAGGGGTAAATGAGTCCGTAGGGAAAGGCAATGCTAGCCTGCTCAGAAGTAGCCAAGTGTGCCAGTAAAACACAAGTCTCCATGTGTGTTCCCAGACTTGGGGCTGGCAGCACTGTCTGAACAGGGCTGACTTTGTATCAAGATTAGCACCATGGGTGCTTGTCTGCTGTGGCCCTTGGAGGAGGAAATGGGACAAACCAGGCCAACAGAAAAATCTTAAAGGTAATAAGGCTGTTTACCTGGACTTGGATTTGAAGTTTCCTCCTTTCCTGTGTGGGGCTAAGCCCAAACGCTTCCGCTCGTCAAAGGAGGGGCTGCACGGGAAAGAGCTCAGTGAGACATAGCCATGCTCCCTGAAATAGGATGCTCTATACCCCTCTGCTCAGTTCATGTGTTGCCCATGGGTTTGTTCTTACCTGCCATGATTCAGTACTTTTCTGGTGCTGACTGTGAGGATAGTCTTAGCTCAGAAAAGTATTCCTTTGCTCACCCACTGCATTGCCCCCAGCCCATGCAAGGAGTGGTTTCCCACTCACGCCACCTGATCTCTTCCTGCCCCCAGATACCTGAAGTGGCCTTATGGAAGCAGCACCTCTGGTCTGTGACAGAGGTGCTCTCAGACAGGACACCCTCTGCTCTCCTTACAAGATATTTAAGGTAGACAGAATGACTCCTGTATAACTCTCCCTTGCCCCCGCTGCTATCCTTCAAAGCAGCAAGATGAAGCCTGAGCCCCTCTCTACTGCTTGCAGAAGGTATCACTGGTGAAGATTTCCATGGATGTGCAGGGAATAGAGTGCCTGTGCAAACCCAGTGATGTTGAGCCAAGTTACCCAGCACGATACTGTTTTAGGGCCTTCCTGCTTGTGTTGGTGAGCTCCTCGTCGAAGACAGATGATTGCTTCTTCCGTTTGGGGCCTTGGAAAGCAAGCAACAACAGAGCCAGCGATTAGCAAGGCTTGATGTACAGAAGTAGGGTCCCTGCTAAGGTCACACAGTCCACAACATTATTTGCATTACTATAGTGCCTAGGAACTCAAGTCATGGACCATAACCCCATGGTGCTAGATGCTGTACAAATGCAGAACAAAAAGACTGGCCTCAGCCCTCCTAGTGATGGGTGTGGGCACTGGGAACATACATTTTATGGACAGGAAATGGACTCTCCGGTCACTGCCTGCAGTCTCCAGTGTTCCAATCTTCCAGGTCACTTTCTATTGATTTGATTTGTTAACAGCACAGCCACCAGTGGCATTTATGTAATCAGCATTAAGATAAATGCTAGCAGCAAAACCCTCCTGCACCCCAGCAGTAAGCATGCTCTCAGCTCTCACAAGCAGCATCCAGCTCTAAGGAGCAGCTACATTGCAACTGGGAAATCAGCTAAAGCATTCTCTGACCTGTTTTTGGTGGAGAACAGATGCTCTTCTCTTACCTGCTGCTGCTGAGGGAGGCTCATCCTCGGGCACAACTCGAGCTCGCTTAGCTCGGCGGTTCCTCTTTGCTACACGCTCTGCATACATCTGCGACTTCAGGATTTCAAATTGTGATCTCTCCTCTGGCTGGGAGAGACAGAAATCTAAGTTTACAGCTAATATGCCCCTGCATGAGGGACCAGACCAAGCCACCCAGGCCCCTGCCTTCTCTCGGATCCCCTCACTCACTGTCATTTGGCCTTTTTTCTGAGTATCCTGCATAAATTTCTTCCTCTTATTCTTTCCTCTCAACGCCAAGTCAAATTCCTGAAGGGCTTTAGTCACTGGAGAGAGAGAGACAGACAAGGGGTGAGGGAATACAGAAGGTTCAAGAACAGAGGGCAATTTCAGACCCAATTCAGAGATGCATGATTCGAATTAGCCCATTGGTCCAGACCCAAAGGCCTCCCTCTTCCCAGGACTCACGTTTCTCTTTCTTTCTCTCCTCTCGGCTCTGGAACCAGCTCCGCTCAGGCCCCTCTTCCACCTTCTGTTCTCCTGCCTCCAGTCGCTTCTTTGCCATGTTGATCTGTGGGACAGCCCAAGCAGACAGGGAGCTCATGGACCTGCAGAGTGGCCACTACCCAGTCTGGGGAAGCTAGGGCAGGAAATAGCTCTCTCCATCTCAACACCTCACTGGGTCACTGTCAGCATTTGTGCATAGAAGCCCCTGGTAGTAGGGATTATAGTGCATGGAGCCTCAAGAGCCCCTGCTCACCTTCACTAGATGACTGGAGGCACATTTCCCCACCAAGAATGCCCTACCCTGGGCTTGGGGCTTTGCCCTGTTCATCCTCCAGAGTAGCCAGCCCACACCCAGGGGAGTGAGTTCCCCATATCTCAGTGCCCTACCCAGCCCAGGCTGTAGGAGCAAGCTCTCACTACCCTCACCTGGGCCTCTGATTGCTGCATCTCACGCTCCTCACGCTCTAGACGCAGCACTGCATACACATCTTTCTCCAGCTTCTCAATCTTCTCCCGGAATTTCAGGATCACATCTGCAGACGCACCCAGTGGGGGCCAGAGAGAAAGACACACACGGTCCCTGTGAGAATTGCCTGTGCTTCAGCACCTCCCATCCCCACCGCCCATGGGGCTACTTGTCTGCAACTCTGTCCTAGCAAGGCACATACCCTGGGGGAGGATTCTGGCCTTCACTGGCATCTTGGCTGTCTTCACAATCTCCTTCAGCATCTTGCGCTCCTCCTCGCCCACCAGTGAGACTGAGCGGCCAGCCCGACCAGCCCGCGCTGTCCGCCCCACCCGGTGCACATAGTGCTTGGTGGTGTTGGGCATGGTGAAGTTGATCACCTGGTGGGGAGACATGGGGTTAGCAGGAAAGCAAGGCCTATGTCAGACTCATGGTACCTCAAGTGGGCTCAGAGCCTCGCACACGTACCGTTTTGACACCCTCGATGTCAAGTCCTCGGGCCGCAACATCCGTAGCTACCAGGACATCGATCTGCTCATCTTTAAAGCGCCTGAGCGCAGAGAATACAAGCTGTTATGCAAGCAATGGGCTCCCTCCCCAATTCCTGCAGAAGCCACTCTTCTCCCCCTCTGGGGCTACCCACTATACCAGTACCTGAGGGCCTCCAACCGTTGTGTCTGAGAAAGGTTCCCATGTAGCTCCCCCACCTGCAGACCCATCAGTCCCAGCAGGATGTGCATGCGGTGAGCCTGCTTCTTGGTCTGTGTGAAAAGCATCACGTGGTCTGTGAAGGTTCGTGTCAGCAGAGCTGAAAGACAAAGTCCTGTCAGCAAGCAGCAGAGGCAGCTCTAGGTGTCCCCACAAAGCTGCCTTGCAGTAAAACACTGCTTCCAGCTTTCCCATGCCACTTGCCAGGGCTCACCCATCCAACTCCTCCTCCCATGTCACACTACTCACCTGACACGAGAGCTTCTCTGTCCCCTTCTCTGTTGGGACGGACCCGGATGAATTCCTGCCGCAGGAAAGGGGCTACATCCGTGTTGCTATTCACAAAAATCCGGACAGGATTTTTCAGGGAAACAGCAGCCAAATCCTTCACCTATCCAAATGAAGGAAGGGAAGCATCACTACACTGAAAAAGGGAAGTCTACCCAAACCCTCCATTCCCACCCTCCCTCTGAACATGCCTCCTAACAGGCTGCTTAGGCACCATCCTTACCTCATCTGTCATGGTGGCAGAGAACAGCATGGTCTGACGGTGGTGGGAGCACAGCCGAATTATCTCCTTCATCTGTTCCTCAAAATACTCATCCAACATCCTAGAAAGGAGAGAAGCTGTAGAAGACTCTGCTCTACCCATCAACCCTGACCAGCTGCTGTTCTAGACCAGGCAAACTCTCCTCTCACAGCAACGGGCAAGCTAGGAGCCAATGCCTCATTCTCCACCACCCACCCAGCTTACCTGTCTGCCTCATCCAAGATCAGCACTTCGATGCTGCTCAGGTGGAAGGAGGGGCAGTTATGGAGATGATCTATCAGGCGCCCAGGGGTGGCAATCAGAATGTCTGGCCCAGAGCGCAAAGCTGCCTCCTGAGTCTTCACATCCAAGCCCCCTGTAATGGTGAAAACCCAGAAAGGACCATGAGATCCTGGAGCAGGATGAGATAGAGAGCCCCCAGGCCTGTATCCATTGCGGGGGGTGAAGAGTCCTTTCAGTGAGTACCTCAGACACCAGATACAAAAGTGACCCCTTGATTGCAGATATGGACCGTCCCCAGATGCCATGGGAGAAGCACAGGACACCACTCCAGGTTAAAGCATCAGTGTGTGTACACACTGTGAACAGGTGCACCATTGCCCTATAGCCTGACCAGCTCTAATCATGGGACTCCAGGTTCTCTATGCCCCCACCCCTTAGAGTTAGGAGTTACCTGGAGCAGTTTGGAAGGGGATAGCATGGTCCATGTGAACTGAACTCTCAGCCCCATGGCTCATACTCACCCACAGCTAGGCAGGTTGTGATGCGGCTGAACTGGGCCAGCTGCTTGGTGACAGAGTGCACTTGAATGCCTAACTCTCGTGTTGGCACCAGAACCAGCACCCGAGTCACTGGAGCCTGGCGAGGTTTGTAGATCAAGCGCTCCAGTACAGGTAGGGTGAATGCAGCGGTTTTACCTGCAGCACAAAGGGCATCAAGAATTAGTTCACCTCAAAAACATGATGTTTCCCTGAGCATCTCAGTCCTCATCCAGGCTCTTACCTGTCCCAGTGGCAGCACAAGCACAAATATCCTTCCCCAGCAGACCCACGGGGATACAGGCCTTCTGGATTGGGGTTGGCTGCTTGAAGCCCAGGGCTGTGATTGCCTGCCAAGGAAACAGAATAGTTAGGCATCAGATAAAAGAAAGGGAAATCTCAATCTGGATGCAACCTGTGTAGTGGAAATCTCACCTTATTCTACACTAGAAAACATTAATTCCCCCAGAGCTAGCGCTCACGCCCATTCCCTACACTGTCTCCTGCTAGGAGAGACTGTGACTGGAGTAGCTGGGAGCTTCCCCAAAAGCACATGGGAGAGGCTGTGAACTCCTGCCCCCTTCCTTGCAATCCTTTCTGCAGTGACTGAAAGAGCTTAATACCTTTAGTAGAGGGCGTGAGAGGTTCATGTCCTGGAATGACAAATTATCATCGTACTGAGATGCATCTTCAAAAAATCTCTCTGTTTCCTGAAGGAAATAAAACCAAGAGGAAGAGCTGAAACAATTTCCAGCACACATTGCACTGCTGGGCTCCATCCTACACACTTATCGTTTGTCAAGTGGGTCTGGGTTCTTTGGAATGGAAGGTGCTTGCTGGAGAAATGCTCAGTGTTATTCTACCCTCCCCTCCGGTGACACTCACCATCTCTCCTACTTTCTTCTGTCTCTTTCGCTCCTTCACCTTGAGGGTATCTGAAAACAAAGAGAGAGATGCTAAGCATTCAGTATCAGCTAAAAGCAACTTCACCTAAGCCCCAACCAAGGCATGTTTCCTGCACCCCAGCGTGCCTGCCAGAGTTCTACCCCACATCTCCCCCCAAGTCAGTCATTGATGGAGAGGCATGTGAAACTGATTCCCAAGCAAACTGGGGAATCAGTTGGCAAGCAAGTTCCTTTCCCCATGGAAAGGACACACCTCTGATGGAAATACTGGGAGCTGAAACTCCAATTAGACAAGAGCAAAATCTGGAAGAACAATATTGCAGGGACCAGCGGGAAGGAGATATGCCAAATAAAGGAGATTCCTGCCCATTCCCCTTCCATGCTGCCACTGGTGCCAGCTCTCTCTCATGAGATTCTCTTCCCCACTCTGCCAATGGCCCCCTACTAATTTCTTTCTTCCAGCCCCTTCCCCACACCTTGTAATTACCTGCTTTGGTGAGGATACTCTCATCAGTTGAGGAATACTGGGACTCTACATCCTCTTCCTCCTCTCCACTGCCTTCCTCACTTTCCTCTTTGGTTTCATCCTTCTCCATCTCTGTGTCTTCCCCTTTCATCTTAACATGTTTCGCTTCCCTTTCCTAAGAGAAGACATGAGATCAATGGCCTGGGGAGCAAGTTTCCAAAGGTTTTCTTGTGGAAAAGGGGATGGAAAGAAGGGCAGAGTTCCCTTCTCCCCCGCACGGGGGGTGGGCGGGGGGAGGGGGGTGTTCCAAGGTTGGTGGTGGTAGGAGCTGAAAACTTTTGTCCACCAATCAGGGAAACATCCCACTAACCTGGGTTTTCCTTTTTTTTCTCACTTTTTCAATCTTCTCATCCAGTGTTGTTGCTGCTGCTCTCTGGGCAGGGCAAGACAGACAGTTAGGGAGAGGAAGGAGGAATATGTAAGAGCCACCCAGCAGCGGCTCTGACGCACAGCAAAGGGGATAGGAAAACATGATCATCATCATTTATATGCAGGCCCCAAAAGTCTGCAAGGTGCATGACAGAGCAGTGAGAGAAGACTTCGTCCCTCTCCCAGAGACCTTTCAACCTAAAGTCTGGGGCAATACAAAGAGTCACAGTAAAACAACAGGGTATGGGACTTGGGTGTTTTGGGCATATATTGATCGTTTCCATTAGTTTTAATTCACTTTACCAGACACAGAAGTGTGGATGGCGGAATGGGCTCTAAGTGACCAGGGTCGGTTGTCAGGGTCACGGCACCCAACTGACATCTGGTAAGGTTCCAATAGGACCTTATGCACCCCAGGAGACCCTACCCATTGCAACCTCCATCCCCTTCGTTCTATGAGGGGAGAATGAAAAGTGTAAGAGTGTTTACCATAGAGAAAATGATCAACAGAGCCAACTGCTATTCACCCCCTCTCACAACACCAGAAAACGTTCAATGCAATTGGGAAGCTTGACATTCAGAACAGATCAAAGGCAATACTTGTTCACCCCATGCACAGGTAGCACGCACCGCTGCAAGGCGAGGTTGTGCAGCAGAGTTACAAACAGAGGAATTTGCGCCGCTTACGCGGGGAGACGACACACACATATTAAACAAGCCATAACCCCGCCAGGGGCCTCCCCCAGCAGCTCCCCGTCGCTGCCTCGGGCAGGGTTTCTGGGCCCCGCGCCCCCAGCAACCCCCCTGCCCACGTACCTTGCCCCGGAGCTGGCGCAGCGCCTCCGCCCAAGCCCCGCTCGCCGCGCCCGGAGCCTCCTTCTCCGCGAAGACGAAGCCGGCGCTGAAGTCCCCGCCGCGGCGTCTCTGCTGCCCCCGGCCCAGCGGCTCCTGCGGACGAGAAAGGGGTGAGGCGGGGCCCAGACGGCAGCCTGGCTCCGGGGACCCGGCCCGGCCCGCGGCGGCCCCTCACCTCCTCATCCGCCGAGTCCCCGGACTCGGGCTCCTCTGGCGCCGCATCCCGCTCCCCGAGCGTGGCCACGAGCCCGAGCCCCTGCAGCATGGCGCGCGCCGAGAGCCTCCCCACTTCCCTGGTCAGCGCGCAGGCACGCGGCGCCCGGCCTCACTCGCGCGTGGCGCATGCGCGGGGCCCAGTGGGCGGGGCCACGGGCGCCCCCGATATGCCCCGCCCCCGGGCGGAGTCAGCCCCCTTCCGCCCCGGAAAGGAAACTGAAAGCGCCGGCGGGGCGGAGCCGCTTCCCCCTCAGGGTGCGGGCGGCGCCGCGGGGTCGGAGCGAGCTGTGGGGCCTGGCTGGTGATGGTGAGAAGCGGCCTCGGTCTCCCTCCCCCGGCCCGGGGCGGCTCTTGGCTCGGGCCAGGCTGGGTCTCCGCGTTCTTCCGCGCCCCGGGCCTGCCAGGCTGGGCCCAGCGCCGAGGGTGGCCGGGTACTGGGGGGGGTAGTGACCCGTGTAAGGAGAAGCCCTTCCGGGCAGTAGGGCGCCGCTCGTGCCCGGAGATCAGGCCGGGGGCTGGAGGGAAGGAGAGGAAGGGGGGGCTGGAGGGGAGGCGGGGGTCTGGGGNGCAGTCAGGGGTGGGGGTTCCGGGGGCGGTCAGGGGACAGGGAGCAGGGGGTGGGGTGGGGACCGTCAGGGAATAGGGTGGGTTGGAGAGGACAGGAGTCCCGGGGGGGGGGGCAATCAGGGGGCGAGTAGCTGGGGAGGTGGATGGGGGGGGGGGGAAGGCCCACGCCCCCCCCCCCTAACNGGGGGGGGGGGGGGGGGGGGGGGGGGGGGGGGGGGGGGGGGGGGGGGGGGGGGGAAGGCCCACGCCCCCCTCCCCTAACCGGCCCTCCGTACAATTTCCGAAACCCGATGCGGCCCTCGNAAGGGGGGGCTGGAGGGCAGGCTATAAGAAGCTGGGAAATGATACTGCAGAACTTTACATTCGTGAATTTTGAGCAAAGATTGGTGCAGTGGGTTTGTGTTTGGTGCTGGGTGCCCTGGAAACGCCCTAGAGCTACAGGAGCTCCTGGGCCACCCCCCTGGGCTGGGCTAGTGGGGAACCAGAAACTGAAACTGACTATAGAGAAGTGACAAACTGGTGAGCTGTTTTTCCGTAATACAGAAACCGACTAGCAGCAGCACTGTGGTGGGTAAGGACTCGGTATTTGTCTTCTAGACCAAGCCTCGGAAACCAGGGTTTGTGATTCCTGGGACACTTGGATACCCTGGCGATGGGAATGAGAGGCAGTTACAGGAAAGGGGGGTAGTCCCATGGGGACACTTCTTTGAAGTTTGTACGTGCTGGGCTGCCCTGATTGGGACTTATGTCTCCCACCTCTTAGGACAGGGACCACCATGGTGTAGGCAGGTTGCTCTGAGAGAGCAGGGTGGGACAGGGAGGACTTGGCTCAGAGGTGTCCTCATGGGAGGACAGGGAGCATGAGGCCATCAGACTGGGGTGTTCCAATGCTCAGTGGAAGGAAACTGGAGTTGGGACGGTGACAGATTCATGTTTAGGGGAAGAGATGCAGATGGTGAAGTGTCCTTAGTATGCAAAGCGTTAATTTATGAGCTAAGATAGTATAACTATCCTTGAATTGGCAACATCAGGTGTAATTGGTACTCTGTATGGTAACGTGCCTTGTGGAGTTAATACTGTCCCCAACAGAGGTGCCCAGAGTGCTTCTGGTTTTGTGGATGCTGGGCAGTGTTGGCCTGGTCCTCTTTTAAAGATTATTGTTTGGCTTTGTCTCTCTGCCTGCAGCAGCACAAAGAACCAGGCAGAAGAGGACTTGAGTGACTCTCAGGAATGGATGGCAGGAGACCTGGACAGGAACCCTACCCAAGGCAGCACAATGTTAACTGGAGAGGTGAGTGCCCTGCTTAATTAATGGGGCTAGAGGAAAAACTGAGATTGAGATTTAAATAAATTGAAACCCACTTCTCTCCCCGTCACCCATTCCCAGCACTGGACATACCACCATTCTGTTTTAATCTGTCTAAGATCTTCTACCACACTCATCACTGTTGTCTCAGAGTAGGGATTGATTGGTACATATTTTACAAAAGCACCTTCTTAGATTTTTGTTTCAGTGGCTTTTATTGGTTTAATTTGACTAATGCCAAATAGAGGCAGATAGGGATGAGTCCTATGCCTTGGAACCTGTCTGTTATTTGGCTATCATTACCATAGTATCTGGTGCCTAATTTGTCCGCCCATTGACAAATTCTCTCCCCTGAAAAGGGGGCAGACTCTGTCCTACTGCTCTGAGTTTTAACTCTACTGTAAAACTAAAGTTCTGAACCAACTGCTGCTTTTTCTTGGGCTATTAAACCAGCCATTAACTGCTGGCAAAACCCAATCTGTAAAGAGGACCTCATCTTGGGCCCCATGCTGTTCAGCTTTTCAGCACATGGAAAGGGAGTTATTTTACTTTCTGGTTGATAGTTTGATAATTTAACCACAATCCTAAACTCTAGGCTGGGCATTTTCCTCGGTGCCTGCTCATTGCTAAGGTTAAGATTCTGTCACAGGTATTTTTAGTAAAAGTCAAGGACAGGTCGTGGGCAATTCACGTAATTCACGTAAGCTCGTGACCTCTCCTTAACTTTTACTAAAAATACCGGAGCAGGGGGACAGACAGGGACTTACAGTGGGAGGGCTGCAGGAATGAAGGGGACCATTGGGGGTCACGTCTCCTGCCTCAGGGCTGGTGGCCACTGCTGCTCCAGTGGCCCTGGGGGCTGGCTGGCCAGCTGCTTGGGTGGCCAGCCCTGGGGCTGGCTGCAGTAGCTGCTTCAATGGTAGGGGCTGACCCCAATCCCTACCTCACCCCCTGCTGCTTCAGCCCTGGCACTGCTGCTCTGGCAACTCCGGGGCTGACAGCTGCTCCAGCCCTGCTACTGTGGAAGTCACGGAGGTCCCAGAAAGTCACGGAATCTATGACTGAATCGTACCCTTACTCATTACGCAGCAGAAAATATACTGATGTAAATAAAATATTAGTTCTACAATGTGATATGAAATGTCTGAAACATGCTGCTGCTGGCAAGTGTGGTGTCATGGTGAGTGGGATTATCCCAGGGAACATCATGTCAGGAAGCAGCCTCTCTAAGGAGGCATTCTCTCTAAATATCTTTTCTCTTTGGGTCCTGTAGGGTATCAAGATGCTGGCTTGCCACAAAGAGGCAGAAACCGAGCAATTAATGCACCAGGCTATCCTCGGAGAGGAGCAGCCCAACCTGGAGGAAACCCCAGGGTTAACGATAACCCTCTTCCCCCTGGGCAGAGGGAAGGAAGATACCGTGGTGCAGGACGGTATCCCAATCAGGGAAGGAGAAACCAGGGTGGACAAGCCAATGATGGACCCAGAGGACAGTGGAATGAGCAGGAAAATGAGGCCAGAAGAAGAAGAAATGAGAACCAAGATGGTGGCAGGGGCAGAAGAATCCACCCTTGTGAAAATCCTCGTTTCCATCAGAATCCTGTTCCAGGCGGTGCCCAGTGCCAGGAGCCCAGTGAACAGCCTCAGCAAGTCAGGAGGATTGGCTACAAATTCCTGGAAAGTCTCCTTCAGAAAGACCCCTCTGAAGTGGTCATCACACTTGCCTCCAGTTCAGGGCTCAAGGAGCTTCTGTCTCAAACATCCATGAAACCCAGCTTCCTCCAGCTCATCTGCCAGGTTCTCAGGAGGGCATGCAGCTCCAGAATGGACCGCCAAAGCGTCCAGCAGCTACTGGGCATGGTAAAGGAATCAAACTTCCTCAAGATCTGCCTGCCACAGTATGTTGCAGACATGACGACTGAGGCCATTCCTGCTGTACGACATCAGTCCCCTGAGCATATAAGCAACATCATCTCCCTCCTTCAGGATCTGGTGAGCATTTTCCCAGCCAGTTCTGTGCAGAAAATCTCCATGTTGATGTCTGTCCTGCCAGCATCTATAAATGCCTTGAGAGCATCTGGTGTGGACATTACAGAACAGATTGAGAAGAACCTGGAAAAAGTCCTGACCCTTATTCAGCATCTGCAGGAGAAGAGGCGTGAGGGCACCCTGAGGGCTGACAACTACACCCTAGTGCAACCTCAGGCTGATGGTCAGGAAGAAACCTACCGCACAATGACCATCTACCCCACATACAACGAGGTGCATCGGGATAAAAAGCCCTTTCTTCGTCCCAATATTGTCTCTGGGAGGTATGATAGCACCAGTGTTTACCTGGACACGCATTTCCGGCTCCTAAGAGAGGACTTTGTCAGGCCATTAAGGGAAGGCATCTTGGAGCTTTTGCAGAGCTTTGAGGACAAAGGTTTGAGGAAAAGGAAGTTTGATGACATCAGAATCTACTTTGACACCCAGATCATCACCCCTCTCTGCTCCTCATCTGGCATTGTCTACAAGGTCCAGTTTGACACAAAGCCCCTAAAGTTTGTGCGATGGCAGAATTCCAAGCGTTTGCTGTATGGGTCTCTGGTTTGTATGTCTAAAGACAACTTTGAAACATTCCTTTTTGCCACAGTGTCCAACCGTGACAATGCAGACCTGTCCCAGGGCATTGTGCAGCTTTGCTTTAATGAGCACAGCCAGGCGCTGCTGGCAGAGGTCCAGCCCTCTGACTCCTTTCTCATGGTGGAGACAACTGCTTACTTTGAAGCCTACCGACACGTGCTGGAAGGGCTACAGGATATCCAGGAAGAAGACGTCCCATTTCAGAAATACATCGTGGAGTGTGATGTGTTGGTGAAGGAGCCAGCATACCTGGCAATGGGCAGCACCTACAACCTTGCGCCCCTGATAGAGGAGCCTTCTCCAGTTGGAAAGGAGGGTTTCCTGGTGAGCCCCGATGACTTGAGAAGACTGAGGGTGAATGTTCTAGACCCCAACCAGTGGCCTTCAATGGAAGCCTTGAAGTTAGATGAGTCCCAGATGCAAGCCCTGCAGTTGGCACTCACCAAGGAGCTGGCCATTATCCAGGGGCCTCCTGGGACTGGTGAGATACGCTGTTGCTTAGAACTGCACTGTTGGGCACCAGTTAATAAATTCCGCTAAACATCCCTTGAAAAATAACATCCTTTGACAACCAACTTCACGCACAGGCTGGACTCAGATGCTGTTCCTGGGCTTTGTATACAGAGAATGAGAAAGTCCTAACAGGTCCATGCAATGAATAGAGAGCCTTTTCATAGGAGGACAGGTGCTTGGCCTGTTTAGAAAGGAGAAGCTGGCCCTGAATCTCTGCCTCCTGGACCATGCTGTGTGTGGGCAGGCACAGAGCTTAGTGTCTTTTTGCTCTGCATAAGCCGTGCAAGGTTGGAGCAGCCCCTGTCAGCTGCACTGGTGAACAGGCATTGGTCTCAATGGGTTTTGTGTGCTTGGAGCTCAATTACTGGTGCCCAGCTGGTGCTCGTGTAACTCCACTGCAGTCTAGGTTATGTGTGACAGTGACCTCATCCCCCTTTTTAAATTTACTAAAACATCAAATATCAAGATTTGTCCCAAAGCTAAATATGACCATGTATGTGGGTTTCTGGTGTGGATACAATGACACTGTGTGAGATCTGGGCCTGTGTCTTTGGGGCAGAGGCTTTTAGCTCCCACTGATACCATGTGTGTGGCTGATCTGATACCATGGTGTCTGCATGTGTGGAGTTAGTGTAATCTTGCTCTGCATCTGTCACACCCATCCACAGCATTGCAAAATGTTACAAGCGGTCAGCTCCTAATCCTCTGATGACTTTGCATTGCAATGATGACTACAGACCCTTCCGTTGTAGCTGGTGTAGGGAAATGGCACTTTGAACTATAGACCTCTCCATTATGGCAGGCGTGGAGGAGAGCAGAATCTTGTCTAAGTTCTTATATGGTACCTGTTATAGTGTCCTTAACGCCTTGCATTATTTTATTATTTCTCTTTGACACCTAGAAACCCCCATCTCAGATCAGGGCTGCATTGTGCTAGGCACTTTATATACACACAAGGCAGTACATGCCTCAAATATCTGTCAGTCTATATCGATAAGACTGACAAAGCCTAGGCGGAGAAGCGACTTGCTAAAGGTCACATGACAGATAAGAAGGGGAGCTGGAAATAGAGCCCAGATCACCTGTCTCCCAGTCCAGTGCCCTATATACTGGACCATTTTACTGGTGGGTAACTGAGGCCTAGAGAGATTGACCTGCCCATAGTGACACAGGCAGTCCCTTGCCAGAGCTGGGAATGAAACACTCAGCTTCTAACTCTACCCTGATCTGATGAAACCTCTGTTTCCAAGACCGCACATCTGGCCTGGATTTCTGATCTCTGATTCTGGGCTTCTCTTGCAGGGAAGACCTATGTGGGTTTGAAGATTGTTCAGGCTTTCCTGACCAATGAGCAAGTGTGGCAAAGCACTCTCCAGAAGTTTCCCATCCTTGTTGTCTGTTACACCAACCATGCATTGGATCAGTTCCTGGAAGGTAAGAGGGTCTGCATGGTGTGGGGTGGAGGTTTAAGTTCAAACAGCTATACTTTGTGCTGGAACTGCCCTCCTTTGAATCTGATGTTCGCATTCATGGGTTTGCTATTCACTCCGG
The DNA here is from genome assembly GCA_003942145.1 of Platysternon megacephalum. Classification (NCBI taxonomy): domain Eukaryota; kingdom Metazoa; phylum Chordata; order Testudines; family Platysternidae; genus Platysternon; species Platysternon megacephalum. Next base: position 166,526 of record QXTE01000198.1, on the reverse strand, counting down.
TCCCCACTGCTGTGCAGTGAGAAAGTCCCACTCCAAATTGGATTGGACTGGCTGGAATTCCCCCTCCCCCCCCTACAGGAGGGGCACCCTGAGGTGAGTGGAGGCATGTGGCCCTGATGTGATTCTCCCTGCTTTCCCCACTCCCAGAGAGAACAGAGAGTGGCTCTTTCATGCTAATGTTTTTCATGCTCAGGAATCTACACATCTCAGAAGAGTGGGATTGTGCGAGTTGGAGGGAGAAGCAGCAGCGAGATCCTGAAGCAGTTTACCCTGCGAGAGCTGCGGAAGAAATGTGAATTTCGCCGCAGCCTGCCCACACACCTCCGCAGGGCATACATGAATGTATGTGTGGGGTTCTGGAAAATCTTGGGGGGCCGGGGGGGGGGGAAGTCTGCCTACACATCAGGGAACAGATGCAGCAACTAATCCATCTGTACAGTTGTTACCTATCCAGGCCCACTTCTCCCCATCTGTTCTTTAATCCCTCTCTCATGCTGAAGCCCATCTGCTGGGTCTCCCATTCTCATTCGCTCTTTAGCCCTGACTTTTCCTTATGCTGTTCTAGATGTTTCTTCTCAGAGCCTGGATTTCCAGAGCATAATAACTCCTGAAAGCCTCGCTCCTCTTTCCTTTTGTATAGATAATCACTCAGATGAAACAGTCAGAGCAGGAGCTGCGTGAAGGAGCACGGCACTTAGAGTGTACAGCATATGGAGTGCTGCATGAACGCCACTTGGAAAGATATATCACCACGCAACACTGGGACAGCCTGATGAATGGTCTGGTAAGAGGAATCCTGTCATTCCAGGCCAGTAGCCCTAATGCCTGACTGTACCTCTTCTGCACATAATCCTTAGGTACAGAGATTCAATGTTAGCTGCTAGGAAAGTCCCAGCCATTTCCATTAGGCCTCACTGCTTGCAGTGAAGTGCTAGTTTCACTGACTGAGGAGTTCAAGGCAAGAAGGCCACAGTGAATAGTTTGGGAGCTTATCAATACGGCTACAACTTGGTCACATATTGGGTGATTTTAGGTGACCTCTGTGACTTCAGCCCCAGGTGGCAGGGCTCGGGCTTCCGTGATTTATTGTTTATTGCCTGTGACTTTTACTAAAAATCTTAACTTTACTTATGCCCTGTGTATTCCATGGCTTCAGAATTGTCTGCTGAAAAATTGTATTCTTTACCCTTACCTTGAGGCTGCAGAGAAGCCTTCCCAATTTGACAGCCAAGAACAATAGCTCTGAGAGATCTGAACTGTCACATTCATCTCAGTAGAATGCTAACTGTGAAACTGAATGATGGCAATTTAACAGTCAGAATTAACTGTTTCTCTGCTGAGCATGTAAGCACAAGAGCTGAATGTGTCTGCTGCTCTCCAATGGATGCAGTGAAGGAAACAGGGTAGGGACAGTGGGATAGCTGGTTAATATCAAGAATCAGTGGGGAAGTGAACTGGAAGTTTCTCTGAGCATGCTCAAAGGGTTAGGGAAAGAGGAGATTTGTCCCCCTCCCTGTTGCCAAAACCTCAGTTCCTCTCCTGCCTTCCTAGGTACCAAAATCCTCAGCAGTTCCCCTAGCTGCTGCCAAATCCTTCAACTGCTCTCATGATGCTACAATGTGTTTTCTCTTTGTCAGTGCAGAAGTCTCGGGCAAACAGACTGGTTTGGGGCAAAGTGAATTCTAAGTGACCCTTTCAACTTAAATCCCATTTGTCTGAAAATGCTTTGCTTGTGCCTGTGACTAGAGCACTGTGTTCTCTAAGGCCCTGGACCTGCAAGCAGCTGGGTGTGGGCAGAGCCCCTGTTGCAGAGCTCCTTGCAGGATCAGAATTTAAAGGGAAAAACCTTTCTCTTTGGTTTTCCTCTGTGCAGCTGGCAGCAATCTGTATGGAGTCAGTGTCACATTTTCCCCATGGAGTCTGTTTTCTCTGTGGGTCTCATAAAGCCAGAGGGAAGAGAGGAGTTATTTAAGTAGAATATAACTGCTAACCCATAAAAATTGGCAGTGATCTTAGGGTAAAGAGGTGGGGGAGATATAGGGCTGATGTAGGACCAGAAACTGTTTTCAGCTCACTCTTTGAAACTGCCTAGATTTCAAGCTGATATTCCCTTTATCAATATAAAAAACACCAATAACCAAGGGAAAAATTGTTCTATATTAAATTCAGTAAAAATCCTGATTTCTGAAGGTACCTGAAGCTGCCACAGACTTTCCCATCTGCTGCACTGAGGCAGCAAGCAGGAGTCTTGCTGACAGATTTGGGTCTGTCCCTAGNTATATATATATATATATATATATATAGAAGAGGAGTATGATGATTTGGCTTCAAACTGCTGCTCTGAGCTGCACAGGCCTTACTGATTTATTTCTCATTGCACTAGGATGATGAGTGGTTTTGCTACAAGGGTTCAAGGAACTCTATGATTCTGGAGTGGTTGGGCCTTGGTGTTACTGCCTTCACCCAGAATGGTGCAGAGAACCCAGCAGCTGAGAATGCAGGTAAGAGGCTCACACCTCCTGCAGGTGTATGAAGACAATATCCATGACAATATCCAATATATCCATGTGTGACGTTGCACTCCATATGATTTTATGAAAATGAGTGTGAATATAATGTAACTGGAATATGCTTCATGCAAAAGGTCTCTTGTAAGGTATCATTACAAAGCTTATAATCTACTGAGTGTGGTCATTCTATTTGTATAAATGTTTCATTCTTCTATCTGAAACTAGAAATATGAAATATAACTCTGAGGTCCTATTGTAATTATGCAAAGTGTCGGCCATTAATGGTGGTTTGGAATCTTGATGGCTCCCATCAACTAGGACAATTGGTTGTAAATGGCTCTGTTTACTTGCAAGCCTTCCTGTGAGTCAGGCCAGGAAGAATGAAGGCTTGGGGTCTCACAGGACATGTGACCATGTCACCTGGTACTGGAATCCATCTTAAACCTGGTGCTTTTCCATTTAGAAGGAGGGGTGGGGACCCAGAGAGACAAAAGATTCCTGCCTTGTGCCAAAGCTGTATAAGGGGGTGGAACAGAACAAAGGGGGCTGCAGTCATGAAAATTCTCCAGGCTGCCACCTGAGTTGGAACAAGGACTGTACCAGGGGAAAAGATTGGGCCCAGACTAGAAAGGAGTCTAGTCTGTGAAAGAAGCTTATTGGAACAACTGAGGGTGAGATTTACCTGTATTCAGTTTCTTAATGTATTAGGCTTAGACTTGCGTGTTTTTGTTTTATTTTGCTTGGTAACTTACTTTGTCCTGTCTGTTATTACTTGGAACCACTTAAATCCTACTTTTTATACTTAATAAAATCATTTTTATTATTGAACCCAAAGTAAGTAATTAGTATCTGGGGGAGCAAACAGCTGTGCATATCTCTCTATCAGTGTTTTAGAGGGCGGACAATTTGAGTTTACCCTGTATAAGCTTTATACAGTAAAACAGATTTATTTGGGGTTTGGATCCCATTGGGAGCTGGGTGTCTGGGTGCTAGAGACAGGAACACTTCTTAAGCTGTTTTCAGTTAAGTCTGCAGCTTTGGGGCACGTGGTTCAGACCCTGGGTCTGTGTTGGAGCAGACTGGCATGTCTGGCTCAACAAGACAGGGTTCTGGAGTTCCAAGCTGGCAGGGAAAATGGGCTTAGAGGTAGTCTCAGCACACCAGGTGACAGTCCCAAGGGGGTCTCTGTGACCCAACCTGTCACAGAATGCATAAGCCAGGAGGTGCCTGGTGAGGGGGTGCTGGGGTCCAGCAGATATTGAAAAGTGCATGATATTGAAGGGGAAGCGAGGGGAGATGATAGTGTTTGAAAAGTACCATGGATAATTAAAATCCCAGCATGCCCCTCTCCACTGCTGCATTCTCGTCCTACTGCAGTGTCCCTCTATCCTCCCTTTAGCTGCATTGCCCTCACTGATGACTCCATGTATGGCCGATTTACTCTCTTATAGGTGGCCAGCAGGATGGAGAGGAGGAGCAGGAGGGGGAAGAGGAGGGGCAACAGCTGCTGGAGATCCCAGAGGAGGCCGACCTGATTCAGGCAGACCGAGTGATTGAGGAAGAGGAGGCAGCCAGGCCTCAGCAGAGGAGGGAAGATGAGAATGGTGCCATCATGGAACTGGCAAATATGCTGCTGGCCATGAAGCTGGAAAAGCAGGGTCAAGGGGCAGCCCAGCCACAGCAGGAAGCCGTGGAGTGGGAGGTAAACACATTCACTGGGACTGGGAAGCTTGTTTTTTTGCTCTCTTGCTCCTGCTCTTTTGCTTTGTCTCGATAGGGAGGGAGTGATGGGGGAATGCTGGTGCAGAGAACTGTAAGTGTAACTGCTTGATGGGAGTTCTTCCTGCAGATGCAACCAGCTCAGAGGAGGAAAATGAAGCAGAAGATGAGGGCTGAGCTCCGTAAACTGAATGCAATGACTGAGGCAGAGGCCAGGGCTGTCCAGGACTTGTGGCAGCTGGACCTCAGCTCCCGCTGGAGGCTGTACAGGTAACAATGCTCTTGGGTGTGTTGGGCAGGCGATGCCCAGAGATTGCCCCCAGTTTGCATGCTCCTCTATCTATGTAAAGTACTCATCTGGCCTCCACTATGGTAATAGCTGAGCACCTCACCAATTCTGATGGATTTATCCTTTCACACCCTGTGACAGAGGACAGGGCTGTTATCCCCATTTTCAGATGGGGGAGTAAGGCACTAATACTAAATGGCTTGCCCAAGATCACAGTCTGGAAACAGGTTTCAGAGTAATAGCCATGTTAGTCTGTATCCGCAAAAAGAATAGGAGTACTTGTGGCACCTTACACACTAACGAATTTATTGTAGCATAAGCTTTCGTGGGCTACAGCTCACTTCATCGGATGCATGTAGTAGAAAATACAGAAGGAAGATAAACTAGGAAACTAGGTCTCATGTGTCCTAGGTTAGCGTCCTAAGCACTGGACCATCCTTCCTCTCATTTGGTGATCATGCCCTTCTCCAGGCGCTGGCTACAGATGTACCAGGGGGAGATTCGACGAAAGATCCTGCAGCATGAGCAGCAGTACCAGGTGGCAGCAGAGAGGTTGGCAGAACTGAGGCTGCAGGAGGATCTCTGCATTCTTAAGGAGGCCCTGGTTGTAGGGATGACAACTACAGGTGAGTGGCATTTAGGGAACAAACCAGCACTGCATCCCAGGTCAGTGGAGAGACACAGCTCCCAATGGACTCCATCTCCAGAATCAGTAGGTGGTGTGTGTGTGGAGTCACGAACAGGGGCAGCTAACGGGAGAGTTTTGGAGATTGAAGCATCGGACTCTATGCTTGGGGGTAGGGGGCCTTGGTGAGTGGTGTATTGAACTCATCTGTTTGTTTTTTCTCTGAGTAGAGTTTGTAGCTGGGCCATGGGCCCCTGAATTAGCAACTCAGACAGATCTGTTTGTTGGTGTCTAGGTAAAGCCCATGTAGCTTTGACCTTTGGTCCTTTGATTAGCCCTCCCCCCGTTTGAAGACTGAGTGACTAGTTGCTTCTTGCTGGTAGGCGGTAGAGCTAAGCAGGATAAAAAGTCAGTTGCTTGACACATTTGTGAGCTACACACAGGCAGCTAACAGGAGAGTTTCAAAGGGAGTTGGGCAAGGGAGTGTGAGGGACTGTACGTAAAAGGAAAGCCCAACTCTCAATTACGTGATGGCCTTCAATGGAACAGCTGTGACCTGCACCAGATATGCCATGTTTTCTTTCCTGCCTGAAGTCAGAAGGAACTTTGTGTATGACATGGAAGTTGGTGGCTGTGTTGGAAGAATAGACTCTTGGATTGGAAGGGCAAATGCAGATGTTACACAGCATCAGAGAGACTGAGAAGTTCCATCACTGTTGCAGATTTAGTGAAGAAAGGAACTGGCCCCCAAGGAATCAGAGGAGGCTTGGCAATTCATAACCACTGAATGCAAGATGATGAGGCAGACAAAGATAGGCAGGCTATGACCATCAGGATGATGATGACCAGGACGAATGCCACAAAGCTAGAGGTTTCCAAATTATACCAGGTACTCTGTGTGGAAACTGCTGAAAATATCTCTGAAGCTCCACCTGGTCAAATTCAACAGAGAGGTGTATGGGACATACTTGTGGATAGCTGCTCAGCCCAATTTGCAGGAAAAATCTAGCATGCTGACAAAGATGTTCAACTGTCCAAGGAAGACAGACAAGCCTTGCTGGGGATTCTATCCTAAGAAGAATGGGTAGAACGTTCTGCAAGGGACAGATGACAACAGGAAGGTGTGCTGTTTTCCTGGAGCCAAGACATGAGACATCACTTTAGATTAGATAGGCTTTTAAAGTCGATGGGGATGAATCCTCTGGTGATGGTGCATGTCAGTGCTAATGATGCTGCATTGTAGGATATCTCACAGATTATGAATGACTTCAGGGAACTCAGAAGGGTGCTGAAGGAGANTATATATATATATATATATATATATAGAAGAGGAGTATGATGATTTGGCTTCAAACTGCTGCTCTGAGCTGCACAGGCCTTACTGATTTATTTCTCATTGCACTAGGATGATGAGTGGTTTTGCTACAAGGGTTCAAGGAACTCTATGATTCTGGAGTGGTTGGGCCTTGGTGTTACTGCCTTCACCCAGAATGGTGCAGAGAACCCAGCAGCTGAGAATGCAGGTAAGAGGCTCACACCTCCTGCAGGTGTATGAAGACAATATCCATGACAATATCCAATATATCCATGTGTGACGTTGCACTCCATATGATTTTATGAAAATGAGTGTGAATATAATGTAACTGGAATATGCTTCATGCAAAAGGTCTCTTGTAAGGTATCATTACAAAGCTTATAATCTACTGAGTGTGGTCATTCTATTTGTATAAATGTTTCATTCTTCTATCTGAAACTAGAAATATGAAATATAACTCTGAGGTCCTATTGTAATTATGCAAAGTGTCGGCCATTAATGGTGGTTTGGAATCTTGATGGCTCCCATCAACTAGGACAATTGGTTGTAAATGGCTCTGTTTACTTGCAAGCCTTCCTGTGAGTCAGGCCAGGAAGAATGAAGGCTTGGGGTCTCACAGGACATGTGACCATGTCACCTGGTACTGGAATCCATCTTAAACCTGGTGCTTTTCCATTTAGAAGGAGGGGTGGGGACCCAGAGAGACAAAAGATTCCTGCCTTGTGCCAAAGCTGTATAAGGGGGTGGAACAGAACAAAGGGGGCTGCAGTCATGAAAATTCTCCAGGCTGCCACCTGAGTTGGAACAAGGACTGTACCAGGGGAAAAGATTGGGCCCAGACTAGAAAGGAGTCTAGTCTGTGAAAGAAGCTTATTGGAACAACTGAGGGTGAGATTTACCTGTATTCAGTTTCTTAATGTATTAGGCTTAGACTTGCGTGTTTTTGTTTTATTTTGCTTGGTAACTTACTTTGTCCTGTCTGTTATTACTTGGAACCACTTAAATCCTACTTTTTATACTTAATAAAATCATTTTTATTATTGAACCCAAAGTAAGTAATTAGTATCTGGGGGAGCAAACAGCTGTGCATATCTCTCTATCAGTGTTTTAGAGGGCGGACAATTTGAGTTTACCCTGTATAAGCTTTATACAGTAAAACAGATTTATTTGGGGTTTGGATCCCATTGGGAGCTGGGTGTCTGGGTGCTAGAGACAGGAACACTTCTTAAGCTGTTTTCAGTTAAGTCTGCAGCTTTGGGGCACGTGGTTCAGACCCTGGGTCTGTGTTGGAGCAGACTGGCATGTCTGGCTCAACAAGACAGGGTTCTGGAGTTCCAAGCTGGCAGGGAAAATGGGCTTAGAGGTAGTCTCAGCACACCAGGTGACAGTCCCAAGGGGGTCTCTGTGACCCAACCTGTCACAGAATGCATAAGCCAGGAGGTGCCTGGTGAGGGGGTGCTGGGGTCCAGCAGATATTGAAAAGTGCATGATATTGAAGGGGAAGCGAGGGGAGATGATAGTGTTTGAAAAGTACCATGGATAATTAAAATCCCAGCATGCCCCTCTCCACTGCTGCATTCTCGTCCTACTGCAGTGTCCCTCTATCCTCCCTTTAGCTGCATTGCCCTCACTGATGACTCCATGTATGGCCGATTTACTCTCTTATAGGTGGCCAGCAGGATGGAGAGGAGGAGCAGGAGGGGGAAGAGGAGGGGCAACAGCTGCTGGAGATCCCAGAGGAGGCCGACCTGATTCAGGCAGACCGAGTGATTGAGGAAGAGGAGGCAGCCAGGCCTCAGCAGAGGAGGGAAGATGAGAATGGTGCCATCATGGAACTGGCAAATATGCTGCTGGCCATGAAGCTGGAAAAGCAGGGTCAAGGGGCAGCCCAGCCACAGCAGGAAGCCGTGGAGTGGGAGGTAAACACATTCACTGGGACTGGGAAGCTTGTTTTTTTGCTCTCTTGCTCCTGCTCTTTTGCTTTGTCTCGATAGGGAGGGAGTGATGGGGGAATGCTGGTGCAGAGAACTGTAAGTGTAACTGCTTGATGGGAGTTCTTCCTGCAGATGCAACCAGCTCAGAGGAGGAAAATGAAGCAGAAGATGAGGGCTGAGCTCCGTAAACTGAATGCAATGACTGAGGCAGAGGCCAGGGCTGTCCAGGACTTGTGGCAGCTGGACCTCAGCTCCCGCTGGAGGCTGTACAGGTAACAATGCTCTTGGGTGTGTTGGGCAGGCGATGCCCAGAGATTGCCCCCAGTTTGCATGCTCCTCTATCTATGTAAAGTACTCATCTGGCCTCCACTATGGTAATAGCTGAGCACCTCACCAATTCTGATGGATTTATCCTTTCACACCCTGTGACAGAGGACAGGGCTGTTATCCCCATTTTCAGATGGGGGAGTAAGGCACTAATACTAAATGGCTTGCCCAAGATCACAGTCTGGAAACAGGTTTCAGAGTAATAGCCATGTTAGTCTGTATCCGCAAAAAGAATAGGAGTACTTGTGGCACCTTACACACTAACGAATTTATTGTAGCATAAGCTTTCGTGGGCTACAGCTCACTTCATCGGATGCATGTAGTAGAAAATACAGAAGGAAGATAAACTAGGAAACTAGGTCTCATGTGTCCTAGGTTAGCGTCCTAAGCACTGGACCATCCTTCCTCTCATTTGGTGATCATGCCCTTCTCCAGGCGCTGGCTACAGATGTACCAGGGGGAGATTCGACGAAAGATCCTGCAGCATGAGCAGCAGTACCAGGTGGCAGCAGAGAGGTTGGCAGAACTGAGGCTGCAGGAGGATCTCTGCATTCTTAAGGAGGCCCTGGTTGTAGGGATGACAACTACAGGTGAGTGGCATTTAGGGAACAAACCAGCACTGCATCCCAGGTCAGTGGAGAGACACAGCTCCCAATGGACTCCATCTCCAGAATCAGTAGGTGGTGTGTGTGTGGAGTCACGAACAGGGGCAGCTAACGGGAGAGTTTTGGAGATTGAAGCATCGGACTCTATGCTTGGGGGTAGGGGGCCTTGGTGAGTGGTGTATTGAACTCATCTGTTTGTTTTTTCTCTGAGTAGAGTTTGTAGCTGGGCCATGGGCCCCTGAATTAGCAACTCAGACAGATCTGTTTGTTGGTGTCTAGGTAAAGCCCATGTAGCTTTGACCTTTGGTCCTTTGATTAGCCCTCCCCCCGTTTGAAGACTGAGTGACTAGTTGCTTCTTGCTGGTAGGCGGTAGAGCTAAGCAGGATAAAAAGTCAGTTGCTTGACACATTTGTGAGCTACACACAGGCAGCTAACAGGAGAGTTTCAAAGGGAGTTGGGCAAGGGAGTGTGAGGGACTGTACGTAAAAGGAAAGCCCAACTCTCAATTACGTGATGGCCTTCAATGGAACAGCTGTGACCTGCACCAGATATGCCATGTTTTCTTTCCTGCCTGAAGTCAGAAGGAACTTTGTGTATGACATGGAAGTTGGTGGCTGTGTTGGAAGAATAGACTCTTGGATTGGAAGGGCAAATGCAGATGTTACACAGCATCAGAGAGACTGAGAAGTTCCATCACTGTTGCAGATTTAGTGAAGAAAGGAACTGGCCCCCAAGGAATCAGAGGAGGCTTGGCAATTCATAACCACTGAATGCAAGATGATGAGGCAGACAAAGATAGGCAGGCTATGACCATCAGGATGATGATGACCAGGACGAATGCCACAAAGCTAGAGGTTTCCAAATTATACCAGGTACTCTGTGTGGAAACTGCTGAAAATATCTCTGAAGCTCCACCTGGTCAAATTCAACAGAGAGGTGTATGGGACATACTTGTGGATAGCTGCTCAGCCCAATTTGCAGGAAAAATCTAGCATGCTGACAAAGATGTTCAACTGTCCAAGGAAGACAGACAAGCCTTGCTGGGGATTCTATCCTAAGAAGAATGGGTAGAACGTTCTGCAAGGGACAGATGACAACAGGAAGGTGTGCTGTTTTCCTGGAGCCAAGACATGAGACATCACTTTAGATTAGATAGGCTTTTAAAGTCGATGGGGATGAATCCTCTGGTGATGGTGCATGTCAGTGCTAATGATGCTGCATTGTAGGATATCTCACAGATTATGAATGACTTCAGGGAACTCAGAAGGGTGCTGAAGGAGAAAAATGTCCAAGTGATCCTGGTGATCCTTCTAGCATCTTCTGTCTTCCTTCACTCATGGAACAGGAAGTGAACTGCTAGCTAGGTAAGTGGTGGAATTTAGATAAATTTGGTTTTGTGGAATATTGGTCCACCTTTTTTGGGGAGAGGGGTCAAACCAGCTATTCACAGCAGTGGCAGACCGGAGGAAAGGACTCCTGGTCTCATCTCAAAGAATATCCTCCTGGATCATGTCGTGCATTCGCACATGCTATGAGCTGGCCAACATACCAGCCCCGGCTCTTACTGCGCACTCCACGAGGGCCCAGGCCTCGTCAGCGGTGTTCTTGGCCCAGGTCCCGATCTTGGTGTTCTTGGTCCTTGGTGCATACCTTCACCTCTCACTACGCCATCGTCTGGCACGCCAGAGACGACGCAGCTTTCGGCAGAGTGGTAGTGCAATCAGTGTTCTCTTAACTCCGACCCCACTGCCTAGGTAAGGCTTGGGAGTCACCTAATTGGAATCGATATGAGAAATCACTCAAAGAAAAAACGGTTACTCACCACTTGTAACTGTTGTTTTTCAAGATGTGTTGCTCATATCAATTCCAAACCCACCCGCCTTCCCCTCTGTCAGAGTAGCCAGCAAGAAGGAACTGAGGAGGCGCTGGGTTGGCAGGGTCATATATTGAGCGCCATGAAGGTGCCACTCCAGGGGGCTCCACAGCCGACCCGACGGGTGCTGCTAGGGGAAAAACTTTCCGACGACTGCACGCAGCGCGCACACACCTAATTGGAATGGATATGAGCAACACATCTCGAAGAACAACAGTTACGAGAAGTGATTAACCGTTTTTGTTTTTTTTCCCAACCAGTGGTGCGAACTGGTTTAAAACAGTTTGCAATTGATCACATAAACTATGAAAAAATTATGAAAGAATCTGATGTGTGCCAAAGTGATTGTCTTGGCCTTCTGCCAAAGGCAATTCATATCAAACCTGAGAAAGTTGACATTTTACCAATTAAGTTTTAGGACTAACTATTTCAGCTAACCAGAAACTGGCTTATATTTATATATTAAATCACACTTAAGAACAGTCCAGGTTCTGATTAGTCAGAGCACATAACAGGATGTTTGGTCATTACTAAGCTAATGAGAATGTAGTTTTTCCAATAATACTGCAGAGAGAGAACATTATACCAATGCCTCATCAGTGTAATGGAGGGAAAAAAGTCACTGAAACCTGAAGGTAAATGTCTCCTACTTCTATAACTATCTGGGTTTTTCCTTTGTTTTATCCCCCCCTGCAGGCTTTGGCATTTACATAGCAACAGATGACCATTAGCCCATAACAGTTGATTCCACTGACCATCTTTAAGTAAATTTGCATGGGCCACAATTCATTTGTGTAATTCCTAGTTGAGTGAGTTGGGTCTGGAAGCTGTGGCCCAGTGTAAACAGTGCCACATCAGTCCATGCTGGGTGAGGGGGGGAATATAGATGGAAAGATCTTAAACATGCAGTCTGGGGTAAATAGCACTATAGTCTTTCATCCAATGCTAAGGTGGGAGAACTGTACTATGGAAGACTGCATATGGCATTATTTACCCCCTGCCCAGCTGATATCACAATGGACATGCAAGAATCCACACTAAGATCCCAAGGCTGTGAACCATGTGCATGGGGAGGTGGGCTCGACAAAGGTCTTGGGGATTCAGGAGGGGGTAAATGGGGCTACATCATGACATATTAGGATGGGGTAAATAATGCTGCATTGTGAGATGCAGCGATAGTGGCATCCAAAGGCCTCGACACTGTGGACGGAGGCATAAAAAAACCCCAAACAAAGCCTGTCTCACCATATACTTTGCAATCACCAAAAGAGACAGGAAAAAAAACTGGAAGAGGAGAGGCGAGACTAGGCCATGTCTGGGGGAGAGAAGTGATTGAACATTGAGAAGCAAGGAAGAGGCGATGGGGGCTCCCACGGGAGGGAGAGTTTGGGGTTTCCATGTTTCCTCTCTTGACCAGGAGAGCAGAGTGTGTTCCATCCCCCGCTTTGGCTCCTTGTTGCATTTCCCTGGGAGCTGTTGCTGTGGGTTGAGGTAGTGGGGATTTTCCTGGCTCCCCTAGCCATGGGGAGCTCCCCATCCCAGTGCCCCCCTCACACACCTCTTACCATCTATGTTCTTCCAGTTACTGATGGGCTGCAACCTGCAGCCCATCAGTAACATGTCCTTGCAGCTCAGTTTGGGCTCGGGGCGGTAGGACTTCAGCTGGGAGTGGGCATTCCTGCTCAGCGTGGGGCTTGAGGAGACAAAGCAGGAGGTGGTGTTCCCTATCTTCCTTCGCCACCTATCCCTGGCTGCCCGAACAGGTGTGGGAGGATACTGGGGGAGCCTGTCACCAGCAGCGGCAAGAAGCCATGGGCAGCAGCAAAGAAAACAACAAGGAAGCGGTGACGGCTGCTGCTGCTCTCTCCAGCTGCACTCACTGGCTGACCCTCGTTCCCCCCGACACTGGCTCATCCAAGAATCCTTGCCCCAAGCACAGCCAGCAGAGCAGATGGCGCAGCAGCTAAGTCATCCTGCCCTGGCATCTTGAGATTTTTCACGGGGCCCCCAAATTGGCTGGGGCCCATGCGTTAATCCACCACTACCAGTATACAATGGCAAGCCGGGGAGACAAGTGTCTCCTACTTCCTGTCTGGTAGAACCTGTCTTAAGGCATGTCACTGCTTTAAAACCATAATATTCTCTCTCTCTCTCTCTTTATTTATATATATAGATATATATATACACACACACACACACACCTCTTTACATATTATCCGCAGATACATTTAGCAAAGATTTTGACAACCAGTGCAATACAGGCTGGCAGTAGAGACCTCACATGACGCTCTCTTTGGTGAATTAGTATGTAGATGCCAGACCCAGGGGATACCTGTAACCCTTATGCATCTCTCTGCCAGTTAGCATCAAGAGGTCTTTGGGTCACACCACCTACTCCCTGCACCCCTAGGAGCCCTCCTGGGCATGGACCAAGATGCAGCTACAAAGCCTCTTTGGGGATGAGTCTTGGAATGTGCGATGCATGGTAGAGAACCCTTTGTGTCTTCCTGGGAACTGAGACCTGGAGAGGTTCTCTCCCTCCCTTAAAATATCTGTCTTGGAGTTCCTGGGCACTAGCTTGCTGCCCGTAGGGGGAGTTGTGCTCTGTTGAGGGTGTCTCTCTCTTTCCCACCAGGTGCTGCTAAATACCGTCAGATCCTGCAGAAAGTGGAGCCTCGAATTGTCATAGTGGAGGAAGCAGCAGAGGTGCTGGAGGCTCACACCATCACCACTCTGAGCAAAGCCTGTCAGCACCTCATCCTCATTGGAGACCACCAGCAGGTAACGTGTCCATGTGGGGCCTCCTCCACTGTACAGAGACAGAGATTGGGCACAGCAAAATGCCAAGCAGGAGGGTCCCACAGGTTTATCATCCTCCCCCTGCCATACAGCTATATCCACAGTGGCAGTCACTGGCCCTGCCTCCCCCCAGCCTCCAATGTGCTTCTGGGGACAAAACTCTTGTACAGCTCTGGCAGTAACTTAACCTCACTTCTAAGCCTGATTCATTGTAGCTGAGCTGGCCCGAATACTTGGCGTTGTTTCAAAAACTCTGTCGGTGCCCTTCCAGTGGTGGAGAGAGGAAAGCGTTGCTGATGGATGGGGGGGGAGGGACACTCATAATAGCTGGACTCTAACACTTTCATTTTCAGTTGCAGCCTAGTGCTAATGTGTATGACCTGGCCAAGAACTTCAACCTGGAGATCTCTCTCTTTGAGCGGCTGGTGAAAGTCGGCTTCCCCTTTGTCCGCTTGAATTATCAGGTGAGGAGCAGCTCTAGAATTTCTGCTTGCTGTATTCATTTTCCGTGATATAGGTGTGACAGGTTGTCACCCCTGGGGTGCAGTCTGGGAACTGTGGGAACTGCTGCGCCCCTCTAAGACGCAGCTGGGTTAGGGACACAGCCAGCCTCACCCAGGCCCTGTTATCACCCAACGTGACAGCAGGTGGCGCCACTCATCCAAACTGGGTTACTTGAGTGCAAACAGCAGACACCGGCCAATTTCCCAGTTCCCCCCCTCTAAAGTATAAACCCAAAATTATACCGTCCTCTTGCACCACACAGGGATCTGTACAGTGTTAATTCATTATGCCTGCCCCCCTCAATGGTGAGAGGAATATGCACACTTGTGGTAACCAAACTGAGATTTTCCCGCAGGCACTCCATTTAAAGCACACCAGTTTAGGTTAAAACATCAAACAAGTTTAACTACAAAAAGATAAATTTTAAGTGATAGCAAACAGATCAAAGCAGGTTACCTAGCAAATAAACAAAACCACAAACTAAACCTAAAATACGAGAGAGATTGGATATGAATTAGCAGTTTCTCACCCTGACTAATGATTAGGGTTCTACCAAATTCATGGCTGTGAAAAATGCATCATGGACTGTGAAATCTGGTATCCCCCGTGAAATCTGGTCTTTTGTGTATTTTTACCCTATACTTTACAGATTTCATGGGGGAGACCAATGTTTCTCAAACTGGGGGCCCCAACTCAAAAGAGGGGGGGAAGTCGCAAGATTACTGTTGGGGGGGAAGGGCAGGGGCGGTTGCAGTATTACCACCCTTACTTCTGTGCTGCCTTCAGAGCTGGGTGGCCGAAGAGCAGTGGCTGTTGGCCAGGTGCCCAGCTCTGAAGGCAGTGCTCCACCAGCAGCAGTGCAGAAGTAAGGGTTGCAATACTACACCATGCCACCCTTACTTCTGCACTGCTGCCTTCAGAATTGGGTCAGGACCCCTACAGTTACAATACCATGAAATACAGATATAAATATCTGAAATAATGAAATTTATAATTTTTAAAATCTATGACCGTGAAATTGACCAAAATGGACTGTGAATGTGGTAGGGACCTACTGATAAAAGCAGGCTTGCAGATTCTCAAGGCACAAGCTGCACTTGCTTTGCAGCTTTGGATCCCCACCTCCATTCCAAGTCCTTTTCTTTCAGAGCTTCTCTTAGGTGTTGAGTTATTGTGGGGGAGTGAAGAACAGATGATGTCACTCCCTGCTTTATATAGCTTTAGCATGTGGCGGGAACCCGTTGTTCCAAAAACAGTTCCCAGCCCAGTTTGTAGAAAAAATACAGGTACCCAAAATTGAGTCCAGAGTCATGTGCTCTGGTCACATGCCCCCTAAAGCCTATTGTTTTTCCTAATGGCCCATTACCCTGAATAGGCCCTTCACAACCAGCTGTTTAGGCTGGAAGCATTTTGCCTAGTGGGTGTCACCCAGGTGTAACTACATATGAAATACAGATACATAGTCAATATTCATAACTTTAGATACAAAAATGATACATGCATACAAATAGGATAATCATACAGCAAATCATAACTTTTCCAGTAACACCTTACATGACCCATCTTTTACAAAATGCATCATCATTATGCCATAATCATATCATATAATATTATTATGACAAATATGGGGTGTAGTGTCACAATAGGAATTTACCTGGTTGGAGTCTTGGAGTCTGTAGGAAGCTCAGTCTCATATTCCTGCTCCCATAGCAATCTGAAAAAAACCAAAAAAACAGGTTTTGCTTAATCCCTGAGAAGAGCGCTGGATTCACAGCCTTTCTGCTCTTGGGCTCTCTCCCTGTTGCTTAACTGAAGCTGGTGTGAGAAGCAGACTCACAAAACATATAGCAACATCTCATAATTTCATATACAATGAAGATACATTGTAACAATGTTTAACAGATTGTGACTTTTCAAATGGTATCTCTCAAAGCATACTTTGTACAAAACATAATCATATAACAATAGTGAATATGTGGGTTCAGGGGATTACATGGGGTACATTATGTCACAGTGATGTCATGCTGATGTCATGCTGGACAACCTGTCCACTGGGAACTTCACTAAAAGCAACAAACTTACTTACAGTCCCATATCTTCATGAAGATATATTTGGTCACTTTCATCTGGTTGGATTGGAGTTGGTGATGGAGGGAGGGTTCGTTCCCATTTCTGCGGCACCATTGTCTTTGGTCATTGTCTCCCTGATGAAGCAGAAAAGGAGGGATGGTTCAGTTCATTCCATCATGTGAGAAATTTGCCCATTTATGTTGGCTACTGCTAACCCTCGCTCTCCTGTAACTTTTGTTTCTGTGTTCCAGCACCGTATGCGCCCTGAGATTGCCCAGCTCCTCACTCCCCACATATACCAGGAGCTGGAGAACCATCCCTCTGTCCTCAAGTATGAAAACATCAAGGTGAGTTTGCAGAAGGCACCAAGCAATTTCTCTCTGAACCCCCCTTACTGGGTAAAATGACCCTCTCCTTATATCATCCAAACCAGTCACTTCTATGGGTTTGTATTCAAGTATTTCTGTCTCTTTGATCAAGTTTAGCTGATAAAAATTGGTAATGTTAAATAACTACTCCTACATCACCTGATTTCTTTATCTTATTAAAAAAAAGATGGATGTATGTTATTTATATTACCATAGTGCCTACAGCCCTAGTCAAGGACTTGGGCCCCATTGTGCTAGACACTGTACATACAAACAGAACAAAAAGATTCTCTGCCCAAAGAGCTAAGTACTTGCATGGAGAGAAAATACTGGGTACTAAAGGGCTCTTTAATCTAGCAGAGAAATGCACAACAAAAACCAATGGCTGGAAGCTGAAGGTAAACAAATTCCAATTAGAAATAAGGCGCAAATTGTTAACAGTGAAGGGTGATCAACCACTGGAACAAACTCCCAAGGGAAATGGTGGATTTGTCATCTCATGATGTCTTCAAGACTGGATGCCTTTCTGGAAGACGATTTAGTCAAACACATTAGTGGGGTCGATACAGAAGTTAACTGGGTAAAATTCTCTGGCCTTTGTTATGCAGGAGGTCAGACTAGGGTTCCTTCTAGCCTTAAATTCTATTAATCTGTGGACACTAACATGGAATCCTGGTTTTGCTCTAATGGGAAAAACATTTTTCAACCAGTGCAGTTTATTAAGCAGCCATTACAGTAACTACAGGCACTCAAAGAGCCAGAGAATTGTGCCCACATGCATGAATATCCATCTTTCCTGAAGAAACTTGTCTCTGGCTGAAATGGCCTGATTGTCCCTTAGGGAGACAGGAGCAACCCAACTAATAGGCAATTCCTCTTTGGTCAGTGTCAGGGAATGAACATTTTACTTGCATGTTCACCTAGGGTGAATGGAAACTTTGGACAGGTGCATGGGCTGCATTCTCCACCTCACTGGAGGAGGGAGCCAGGGATCAACAGGGACCCTGACACTACTAGCCCTTACTATGGAAGAGAGGAGAAACCCTTGCTTTCTTCTCTGCAATGGGTAGGGTGTGTGTTGGAGGGGCCAAGCACTGCGGTGGCTGTGTCAAAGAGAATGGGGGTTGGGAGGAAAGTAAGATCAAACAAAACACTGAAAAATAAAAGGAATGGTGTGAATTATGGGATTGGGAAAGCAAGAGGAATTGAGAAAGAAAAAGATTGTCATAAAAGACCAGAGACTGGCTATTTTAGATTCTTAAGTGCCATGAAAGGGGGAGAATAGTGTGATTGGGAGAATGAAGTACATACGCTTATTCAGAGTCCAATAACAAACTCTCAAACTCATACATATAAAGTTGTATTACGTGGACTACAAGTATTGCATATACGTGTTTGAGAACATGGGGGTGGGATACTGAAAGTGTTTTTCACCCTGGCTAGTAGGTATCAAGTAAAGAAACACTGTGCATGGTTATTTGATCACTCCTACCTATCCTAAATATATGAGTATTCACACTGAGAAGTGTGAATGAATGAGCCATGATTTCTCGTTTATAGCCTGCGAACATGCCACTAGCACAAACTCCTTTTTATAACCTAAAGAATAAATTGTAGTTGTTGGACTCTAATGAAGATAAGGAATCAAATCCTCTACATGCTGCTGGATTCCTGGAATAGTCAGTGATGTACCAGTGGGACACTGTTTGGCCAACAAGCTCCCAAACTCTCCCTTACTAGGTATGTTATGAGGGGTCTGACTGAGGGTTTTTTGCCTGAAGTGTGCAATGACTAGGGTCCCGCACCCTGAATCCAAGTCATCTACAGAGGAACTGCTAAGTGGGTCACCATAGGCATGAAAGAGCAGGTTTCAGTGTTGGAAGGTTAGAATAGTTTTTCCATGGTAATGTTTTCGCCTCTTTTCTTTTCAGGGGATCTTATCTAATCTTTTCTTTGTGGAGCATGACTTCCCTGAACAGGAGATCCAGGAAGGGAAAAGCCATCAGAATCCACATGAGGCCCAGTTTGTGGTGGAGCTGTGCAAATACTTCTTGTGCCAGGACTACTTGCCCTCCCAGATCACCATCCTCACCACCTACACTGGGCAGCTCTTCTGTTTGCGCAAACTCATGCCTGTCAAGATCTTCACAGGTGTGAAGGTTCATGTGGTGGATAAGTATCAGGGTGAGGAGAATGACATTATCTTGCTATCACTTGTGCGGAGTAATAAGGAAGAGAGAGCTGGGTTCCTGCAGATTTCTAACCGAATCTGCGTAGCATTATCCAGAGCCAAGAAAGGGCTATACTGTATTGGGAATATGGGAATGCTTGGCAAGGTGCCTCTCTGGAGCAAGATCATTCACACCCTGCGGGAGAAGGGTCATATTGGTCGCTCACTGATGCTCTGCTGTCAGAACCATCCTGACACTAGGACTCTGGTGTCCAAGGGAGCAGACTTCTGCAGAGTTCCTGAAGGGGGCTGTAGTCGCCCCTGTGAATTCAGGCTGAATTGTGGACATGTCTGCACTCGAGCATGTCACCCCTATGACTTAGAACACAAAGAGTTTCAGTGTATGAAGCCCTGTCAAAAGGTGCTCTGCAAAGATGGCCATCGTTGCCCCCAACTGTGCTTTGAGCGCTGTGGACCATGCATGGTGAAAGTGCTGAAAACCATCCCAAAGTGTGGCCACCAGCAGATGGTCCCTTGCTCCACTCCCGAGAGTGAGTTTTGCTGCCAAGAGCCTTGTCAGAAATATCTGAAATGTGGGCACAGATGTAGCATGTCCTGTGGGCAGGAATGCAGTGTTCAGTGTCTTGAGATGGTTATGGTCACACTGAAATGTGGCCACAACCAGCAGGTGAAGTGCTGGATCACAGTGGAGATGAAACATGGGATGCCTGTGAAATGCAAAACCAAATGCCCTATCCCACTGGATTGTGGCCATGCATGCCCAGGTTCCTGCCATACTTGCTTTGAAGGGCGATTTCATGAGCACTGCAAGAGCCCTTGTAAGCGCTTCCTGATCTGCTCTCACAAGTGTCAGCAGCCTTGCACCAGGGAATGCCCTCCATGCCAGCAAGCCTGTCAGAACCACTGCATCCACAGTCGGTGCAAAAAGAAATGTGGAGAGATGTGTATCCCATGCATGGAGCCATGTGAGTGGCGGTGTCAGCACTACCAGTGTACCAAGCTTTGCTCTGAACCATGCAACAGGCCCCGTTGCGATGTACCATGCACTAAGCTACTGCGGTGTGGTCATACTTGCATTGGGTTGTGTGGGGAACCTTGCCCAAAAAAGTGCCGTGTGTGTCACCAGGATGAAATCACCCAGATCTTTTTTGGCTTTGAGGATGAGCCAGATGCTCGCTTTGTGGAACTGGAGGATTGTGGCCACATCTTTGAGGTCCAAGGCCTCGACCATTACATGGATGAAGATGAAATTGTCGTCAAGCTGAAGGTCTGCCCCAGCTGCCAGACAGCCATCAGGAAGAACTTGAGGTATGGCACCATCGTGAAAAGGCGGCTGGAGGAGATAGAGAGAGTGAAAGAGAGAATCCAAGGTCCAGTAAGTGAAATTGAAACTAGCAGGCACAGACTGCAGGGTGTGCTGGAAGGGAAGGCTGTTCTGCGAAGAAATCTGTCCATTAAATATCTCATGCTGGAAGAGAAGCTGACACATCCTGATCTCTCCACAAAGAGTATTGGACTTCTTGAGAACCTGATTGGCTTCTATGGGCGTCTGGGTGAGCTGATGAGCTCCCTGAACAAGCTTGATGTGAGCGAGAAGGAAGGACTGAGGCGGCGACTGGCTGAAATTCAGGAGTGGTTGGACAAGCCCCGGCTAAGCTTCACTGGTCAGGAGCTCTCCGACCTCCAGAGTGAGATTCAGAGGCTTACATACCTGGTGAGTCTCCTGGCCAGATGCAAAACAGCAACTGCAAAGATGAATACTTCTATCTCGAGAGAAATTGCCACTCTGCGGCAGATCCTAGAGGGAACGAAGAAGTTCACCCAAGAGGATGAAAAGGTGGTGAAGATGAAAATGGAAGAACTAAAGACAGCTCTGCCAGAGTCTGGGTTGGGAATCTCTGAGGAGGAGCGAGTGCAGATTGTTAGTGCCTTTGGCTATCCACAAGGTCACTGGTTCAAGTGCCCCAATGGCCACATTTATGTGATTGGTGACTGTGGTGGGGCAATGGAGAGGAGCGAGTGCCCAGAGTGTAAGGCAGTTATTGGGGGTGCAGACCACACTCTAGAGCACAGCAACCGTCTGGCCCCTGAAATGGATGGGGCAACTCATGCGGCCTGGTCAGAAACTGCAAATAACATGCTGAACTTTGAGGACCTTCGCAGGCTGATATAGAAGAGCCCCATCTCCCTCAGTAGAAGACCTTTTAACCCCACGAATGCCCTTTCTTCCCTACGGCCAAGCTGCATAGCGTGTGGAGTAGCCAGCTGGTGCTCACTGGCTCTGCTTGGCAAATTGGGTTTCTTGTGATTAACACTTGGTGTTTGTTGCTAGAACTAGTCCCATTTCCTATTGGCACTTTATCTGTGGAATCAAGCAACTCAATGAAATAGAAACAGAAAAAAATTCGCCTGGTTTAGCCTGAAGCCTGCATGGGGCCTCATGCAATTCCAAGGCTGGCGGGCACCAGTCTGTGGTGGCATCAGCCCCTGCAGTAGCTCTGGCTATTGCTCATTGCACTGATTGTTTAACCCGAAATCTTTTATAGCCCAATAAATTTTATTCATAGTCATTTAAATATTTTTATTTTATTGGGTTCTTCCCCTACCTGCTTCCCCAAGCTGCTGTCTGTCCCCCACCCTAAGGGCTGGGCTCTGTCAACAAGGTTCAACAAGGACAAGTGCAGAGTCCTGCATTTAGGACGAAAGAATCCCATGCACTGCTATAGACTAGGGACCGAATGGCTGGGCAGCAGTTCTGCAGAAAAGGACCTAGGGGTTACGGTGGACGAAAAGCTGAATATGAGTCAAGTGTGCCCTTGTTGCCAAGAAGGCTAATGGCATTTTGGGTTGTATAAGTAGGGGCATTTCCAGCAGATCGAGGGATGTGATCATTCCCCTCTACTCAGCACTGGTGAGGCCTCATTTGGAGTACTGTGTCCAGTTTTGGGCCCCACACTACAAGAAGGATGTGGATAAATTGGAGAGAGTCCAGCGGAGGGCAACAAAAATGATTAGGGGGCTGGAGCACATGACTTACGAGGAGAGGCTGAGGGAACTGGGATTGTTTAGTCTGCAGAAGAGAAGAATGAGGGGCGATTTGATAGCTGCTTTCAACTACCTGAAAGGGGGTTCCAAAGAGGATGGATCTAGACTGTTCTCAGTGATAGAAGATGACAGAACAAGGAGTAATGGTCTCAAGTTGCAGAGGGGGAGGTTTAGGTTGGACATTAGGAAAAACTTTTTCACTAGTAGGGTGGTGAAGAACTGGAATGGGTTACCTAGGGAGGTAGTGGAATCTCCTTCCTTAGAGGTTTTTAAGGTCAGGCTTGACAAAGCCCTGGCTGGGCTGATTTAGTTGGGTTTGGTCCTGCTTTGAGCAGGGGGTTGGACTAGATACCTCCTGAGGTCCCTTCCAACCCTGAGATTCTATGATTCTGTCTGTCCAGTGTGTTCCCCGCCCCCCCCCCGCACTGCTATCTCCCATTATCTTCCCTGTGCTGGGCCCTGTGTGTCTCGCCTAGCCCAGTGCTGCACTGCCAGCTGCGCCAGTAAGCAGCTCTCTAGAGGCGGCTGCTGGGACGGGGAGGGAGATGTCTCCACAATGGCCCCTGCCTTGTTCCTGCCGTGCTGGGGTTGGACACATCCTTGGCTCTCTGGGGGCCGGGGTATCCTAAGAAAACAGCCAGCGTGTCCCTCTCTCAGGCTGGGGTGCGGGGGAGGGGCGAGACCAGGTCTATAGACCTCCTCGCTGCTACGTAGCTGCCCCAGTGCCTCCTTGTAGGGATCAGCAAGTCTTCCCTAATGGGTCCGGTGCTGGTCCTGTCCAGAAGTGTTTCACTGTAAGGTGTCCGCTCCCCCCGGGCTCACGATGGACCCAGCGCCCCACCCCGGAAGGGCGACCCCCGTGACCTCACACTTCACTATGGGTTGTTCGGAAACAAAGTGGATGGAGTAGAGTCGGTACCTCCCACTCCTGGGGTCTTGGTTCCCCGAATCACTTCCCTCATTGGCCTGTAGGGCCCTGTCAATGGGGCTGACCTGGAGCGCTGGCCTCTTCCCATTGGCCCTGGGGCCTGTCAGTCTCCTCCTGATCCTTTCTTTAGTCAGAGGGATTGTGCAACCGGGAGCCAACCATGCTCTCGGGTGGGAAATTATTAAAAAAAACAAAACAGCCACTGCTGTGGAAGGCCCAAAGAAGCAACAATCAACAAGCCACTTAAAGCAGGAAGCCCCAAACCCGACGCAACAAGCCCCTCAAAGAAATCACAAGCCAAGTTGGCTTGTTTTAAGCTGCTTGGCAAGCGTGGAGACGGTCTCGGCACTTCTCGCATTGCTTCCGGGTGAGAGCGGAAGTCGCTCTGGTGCCACACTGATTGGAGTCCGTGCGAGGCCGGAAGTAACTCTGGAGAGTCACTGAATGGGGTCCGGGGTCGAGCGCCTTTAACCGCCGCCCACTTCAGTTCTCGGCCGATTTTTGCCAACTTTTGCGCCCTCGGGTTCCGTCCCCGTGCAGCCCTTTTAACGCGTTGCTGTAATACTGCGCCGCGCGCCTCTTAGAGCAGCTGGCGAGCGAGGGCGGTGTCTTCCTGCG
Organism: Platysternon megacephalum; assembly: GCA_003942145.1. Taxonomy (NCBI): domain Eukaryota; kingdom Metazoa; phylum Chordata; order Testudines; family Platysternidae; genus Platysternon; species Platysternon megacephalum. The sequence goes on along the minus strand of QXTE01000198.1, from coordinate 142,805 downwards.
CGGCTCGTGAGCATGCGCGGCTCGCTCGAGCGAGCGCAGCCGCAGTCGGGACTGTGTGACGGAGCGGATGGAGCGGGAGCTGGGGGCTGCGGGGCCCGCGCGGGCGCTGGAGCCGCTGCGGCACCTCCGCGAAGCGCTGCGGACGGCGCTGTCCCGGATTCGAGGTGCGGTCGCGGGCGGGGAGCCTCTGGGCCGGGCTTGGCGGCCCCGGTCTCCGGGGGACCCGGGGCGGGGCGGGGCGGGGCGCCGTGGCCCGGGAGGCGCGGCGGCGAGCGGGCCCCGGCCCCTTTCTGAGCTGCTGCGCTGGTGTCTTTGCAGAAGGGGAGTCGCGGGAGAGCAGCGAGACCTTCGCGCAGCAGCGCTTCTGGGACACGCTAGGTAAATGTCCAGCGCGTCAGTAACGGATACGAGAACCCGCAGACAAGTTGTCTTTGAAAATCTTTTGCCGAAATGCCTCATGAAGCTTTTAAATGAACAACCTAATCACGGAGTGAGGAGAGGGAAAGTCCTGTCCCGGATTGAACAATGGCTGAGAGACCGAGAAGAGTAGCCAAGGGTGCCCCAAGGCTCTATACTAGGAATGGGAGTTGATATCTTTTTTTTTTTTTTTTAATGATCTGAAAAAGGGACTGAGCAGCGTGGTGGCAAATTTTGTAGATTAGTCAAGTTCAGAGAGGACTCTGAGGGACTTCAGCGGGATCTAACCAAGCTAAGTGAATGGGTAACACTGGGTGATTGGTAGTACGATAACAAGAAAAAGTCAGTGTTGACAAGGACAACGTTATGCATGTTGTAAGGAATAATAAATCAGGTTTCAAGTGAACTGTGGTTAGTCAGGAAAAAGATGTGGGCCTTGTTTTGGACAGCTCAGTTAAAAGCTCTGTACGGTCTGTATCAGTGGTCAAAAAAGGTAAACAAAAAGTTAGGATCCACACAGGATGACACAGAAAATGAGACTGAACATATTATAAATCAGTGCTCCCTGAGCAGTACTGTGTCAGTGCTCATCACCCCATCTCTAAAGAGGTATAGCAGCAAAGCAATAGAGGGGATTCAAATATAGGTGGCAAAAATGGCCTGGAGAGATTGCTATATGAAATGAATTAAAGTAATAGGACTGTTTAGTTTTGGAGATAGGGGACATGATAAATGTATTCCAAACAACGAATGGGTGAATTAGGGTGCTCCTACCCACACTTTCTGAATAAGGGATGCTCAGTAATGAAAAGCAACACATTTAAAACTGAAGAGAGAGACTTTTTTGTTCAGTGCATAACTCTGCCTGTGGAATTCATTCAGGAAAAGCACCTAGTAGGATTTAAAAGAAAATTCAACATTGTTTGAACTATGATTTATGAACATTGATAATACAGGGCACCACCAGACATTAACTGCCCGTAAATTATTTTATGAAGTCCAAAGGCCAAATGGTATATACACAATTGCTTTAAATATACTTAAAAAGCCTAAATAATAAGTAGTTTGTGACATCCAATACAGCAACACACATCCATAATCTTAGGATCAATTATACTCAGAGATGGATCAGACCAGAGAATATTCCTCTCGCCCTAGTTTTCCTCAGCATGATTGGATCAGATCTGATAAAGAACCTTCAGATTCATGGCTCTCCTTATACCCTTCAGCTAACTTGCTAGTTTTAGCAAACACCCAGGCTGAAGCAGTTTATCACTGCTGCATTCCTTCCTTGTTTACTTTCCCTCCTTGCTTACCAACAGAACAGTGGGAAGATTTGCTATTGTTTCTTTTAAGACATTTTTTTCTTTGTCACATTACTGTAGTTTTTTTTATTGTTTTAGTTATTTTTTGAACAATATATTTTTCCCATTCTACATTCTGGTCTCATAACTTATTTTCACAGTCTTCATTTATTTGCTGAGTAAGTCATTTTCTTACTTACTAGCAAATATATTATTTTCTTAACCAAAGTTAAGCTAACTTTAATTCTTTAATTTCGTAAGTATCCTTACAAACATTATAGAGTTTCTTACCCCTTCCTGTCAAGCAGCTGGTCCCACTGGAGACAGGAGTATGGGCTAGATGGACCTTTGTCTGATCAGTTCAACAGTCTGGGAACTGATGTAAGCTTTATCTAACAGATGGGGGCAGATGGAGGAAAAGGGGCAGTATGACTGACTGACGCCTGGTATCTCCCCATTTGCCAGAGACGGTGCCTAATGTCCTGACTCCATTGAATTGTTCCTTAGGTCAGACGTTCAAAGCGACATCCCAGGAAGCTACGAAGTTGAGTCTGGCATTCTCAAGGCCTCCCCTGCCTTCTGCAGAGGTGGGTGCATGCCCCACGTCAAGGAAAATCTCAAGGTTTCTCCCACATTGCAGTCCCTTCCTGTGTCTTGCTCCCTTGAACTAGGACAAAGTTAGTTTGGGTTAAAAAATAAAACAAATGGTTCTTCTCATTGACATGTGTGGGATGTAATTACACCCTTTCACTCTTCTTTAGAATGGCAAGACTTCCCAGTCTTGTTGCATAGAGAATTGTCAGAGCTGAGGGAGCAGCTCATTGGCTGTGGAAGGTATGGGAAAAGAGCCACATAGTTCAAGACAATAGTACGAGCTCTCCTCCTCCCACCCCCAACTTGACCGTACCAATTTACCAATATGTGAATGCCTTGGGGTGGGGAGAAGGCTATCTGATGCCTAGAGTATGATGTGGCATTAGACAGCTGAGCACCAGACTGGGCCTTACTCTGTTGTTACGTTTCAAAATAATTTTAAGTGTGTTGGACTCTGGTCCTTCACCTTCTTCCCCCATTACCCTCAGCTGGCTTTTTGCCTCTCCTCCAATTGGCAGAGTCTCCAGCTGAGAACAACAGTGTGTAAGAAAGTGATCTGCCTTCAGATGGAGCTGGTGGATTTTAATGGGATTGCACTGTCACCCCTTTCATTCCTGATCCTTTTTGTCCACTGTTTTCAGGACTGTCAGAAACTGAGCGAAGGCGTCCAGAATGCTGTCCTGGCAGCTGCCACAGTGTATTACTGGCTTCCCAAGGGCCAAGGTGAGGCAGTGAGAGCAAGTTTGTGCCACTTCTCCTTCCCCTCAGAAAGGAAAGGGGAGCAAGGGAGCAAGTTGTGGCACAAGGTAGCAAGTTGTGGCAGGCAAAGGGACTCCCAGCCTAAGCTCGGTTACAGACGTGCAGTATGGCCTTGAGTAAATCAATCCCCTTTTGCTGTGCCTCAGTTTCTCTATCTATAAATGGGGCTGATGTAGGGAGCAGTGCATCTTAATTCATGTTTAAGTGTGTTGAGATCCTTGTCCAAAAGTGCTATAGGAAAGTGAGGATGGGGAGCAGAAGACTCATTCAGGAGGCACAGGTGCTTGTCCTGAGGGGGCTTTATACAGAAGGCACATCTGTGTGTCTGTGTCTGTGTATGTGTGTGAGAGAGAGTAGGAGCAGCTGCCTGTTTGACCTTGTCTGTGTTTGGAGGGGGGGAGGGGCTGGCTTTCACTGTGATAGCGTCAGGCTGCATCATTCCTTGCTCAATCTCATCTAGGTACCACTCTGCGGAAGATGGTGCGAGATGCCACTGCCGAGGTAGTGGAAGGAATGATCCAGCTCACAGACGTGATTCTCCGTACTCCACTGCAGAGGTAATACTGATCCAGCAGTGCCACCATTAAATGCTGCTAGGTTAAGTAGATGGGGAAAGAAAATGAAAGCCCCATGCATACCCTCTCATCTCAAAACAGTAACCAACTGTGAGCATGCCCCCCTGCACAGAGGGTTGAATGTAGCTCTGTATGTGGCAGGGAGGGGGGCCCTGGGAGAGGTAGGACTCTTGTGAAGGAGTGGGGGGAATATTTGTGTTGCTGGGCAACTCATGCAATTTGGAGTAGGTTGTCCTCAGCACAGATTCTTGGCCTGATTCTTGGAGCTCCATATTTCCTGTCTCTCGCTAAGTACAGGGTATCCCCTTGTCAATGTTCATAGGTCCCAGCACCCTGAGGGACTCTCTTCTTTTTCAGTTTGTCTCAGGAGCAGCTTATATCAACTGGTAGCATATGGGAGGCATGTGAGCAGATTTCCCATCTGCCACAAGGTGAGTGACATGGATCCAAAGAGTGGGCTTCAGAAATCGACAGTCCCTGAACCTACTAAAGGGGAACACTGCAGCCTGTATCTAGGAGCCTAGCTCCTGCAGCAGAAATGATGCCATTCCTAGAGCTCATTATATGCTCAGGAGCCAGGTGGGGTCACCTGCATGGTGACCCTGCAGTTCTGTGTAGGCGACTGATCCAGTGACCCAGAGGAGTGTGGTGGATGCTGGGGCGCTGGTAAGATCCGTACAGTCCCCTTTCATCCTTCTCTCTTTGACTTTTGTGTGCAGATAACCAGGCAGCAGTCCTGTCAGCCATGGCCGGCTATCTGGGTGTGGTCAGGGATGCGGTGGAGGAAATGGAGCAGGTGAGGAAGTCCCTTTACTTTTGATGGGGACAGAGCCCACTGTTGGGGGGGTTTCCTGCAGTGATGCTGTAGTGCAACCGAGACGTAGTTTTCTATTGTGATGAACTGGGAATTCTGAAATATTTTTTTATGACTGATATGCATGGCAATGACTTCCTTGATTATTGATTGTTACCTGGTGTGACAAAGGGTTAAAATGCTTCTGAAGCAAAGCAGATGTGTGTATCACCTAACAGTCTGGGGCGGTATGACTGGGTCATTAAAGACTGGTTGAAACAGACCCATATCAATGGAGGGTCTGGAAGGACAATGGGAACCCCCAGGGCTGAACAATTGACACCTATCCATGGGAAACTCCATCAGCGGAACATATAAACTCAGCATGGTTTGCAGGAGGAAGACAAGTGACAGGAGACTACTGGCTTGAGAGGGGCACAAAGAGAGAGAAAAAGGAAACCAAGATGGTTCCTAGAGAGAGCTTTGTCCAGTGTGGACTATGTCTTCACTTTTGCTTCTCTATGTAATCTAAGGACTTCCTGATGCTGTGTTTCAATTGACTAAAAGCCATACTCTGTTTTGAAAAGGCTGCCTGGTGTCACTGCAAATACTTGCGTAGTGCATGGATCGCTGAAGAGGGTAAAAAGTCTTTGGACAGGAGTCTGTTGCAGTAAACTTCCTGGGCAGAGCTCACATTGTGAAACTGGAATGTTGGAGCCGAGAGGTTCAGTCTCAGGAGTGTTGAGGCTGTGTGGCCTACCCCTGTGGACAGAAAGGACCGCCTGAGGGTCTGGCATGCTGAAGGAATACCTACAAGGGACTGTTTAAAAGCTGGGGTGTAGCACAGATCCTGTAAATCCATGACATTTATCCAGGTTGTCATGGCTCCTATATCTTGATTTTGACACAAACCAGAGTCATGCAATGCATGGATCTTGTTGAGTGTCCACACCTCAACCTAATTCCACTACTTAATATGTGGCTTCTGTGAAGCCAGTGCCTTGTTTTGTCTTTGCATGGCTTAGTTTGCTGGTGTAGGGTTGGAGCAGGGACTGCCTGCTAGGCTGTTGCTGATCAGTGGTCAGGTGTGTCTGAGGAGTTGATTTTTAAGCCAATTCCTGAAGGAGAAAAGGTCTCAGGGTCTGACTCCAGTCCTGAAGACATTGCAGGGAAACCCTGCAAACTACTTAAGCAGACTCTATATAGTACTCACCCCTTCCCTCAGGGGCACTATGGGGACAGGTGGTGGGCTCTTGCTTTCCAATATATGTGTCCTCAGGCTCAGGGGGAAGATCAGGACCCCTACAGTGACATCATGGAGGATGAGGAGCTGGGCTCTCGGGGCAATAGGGACACCTACTGGTCTGAGGCTGACCGGAAGCTACTTGGCCCCTGCATGGGGCTGATGAAGGCCTCCAAAGCCTGCCTGAAGAAGCTCTTGGGTGCAGTGAAGGTTCACGGCAAAGCAGACACCCCAGAACAGGTGGCTCAGCTAGATGATCTTGCAGACATCACCAATGAGATCAGCCCGAGGTGAGTCAGTCTCTTTCCCCTCTCAATGCTATCTGTGCTAGGGGAGTCCTTGTAGGCCGGCTAGGTCAGGGAACTGCATTATGCAAGGGTTTCCTTCTGCACTCATGAGGGGAGTGGGGCCCTGGAATAGTCGGTAGGAGAGTTGCTCTGACTGGGCCAGGGATAGTTGTGATGGGGGATGGGTGGTCACTGAGGATTGGGACAGAAATGAGACCGTATTTGCTAGATACAGCTGATGTTGGTTTCCTGCTGAGCTGTGCAGAGCCTGACTCACTCCCACAGTTAATGTGTTTGGTGGCAGGGATAGCCTTTGCCCATCCACTGGCTGGGCTGACTGCTAGGCCCCTCTCTCATACTGAAACCTCTGTCTTCTGCCCTAGTGTTGATGAGCTGGCACTGAGTATGTATCCACCCATGAACCAGCTGGCTGTGCGACTCAATGTAAGTACCTACCACTTCCCAGCTCACGAGCAAAGGGCATCAGCCTGGCTCCTGCAGGGAACAGAGGAAATAAAAGTGGGCGCTAGTGTCTCTAAGGGCAGTTGGTAATCGTCCCCTGGCCCAGTGGCAAGTTGTTGGGTATGAAGACTGCCTGTTTTCTGTTGGGTCACACCCACTTGGCTTCCTGAGTAAGCTTGTCCATGCTGTTCTCTTCCTTCTTTCAGAGTCTTGAGCCCACCAGGAAGGAGAGAGTACATGGAGAGGGTACATGGTCTGTGCTGATACTGACATCTTGTCATAGCTGTGTGACCCATAGAGGTGTCTGGATGCCACTGCCCAAGGGAGCTGAGACCCAAAGCTGCCTCTGTTGTGAGGAGTAGCTCCTCCTCCATGGCAGCACTAGGCCGGGGGTAGCTCCCCACAACAGCTTTAGGTGGTCACCTCCCATGCTGGGTATAGAGGTGTCTCTTCTTACCCTCCGGCTATGCTAGGATGCCTCCTATGATAGAGGATTCCTGCATGTGTTCTCGATTCCCCACAGCAGTGCTGGGACTGTGCTTGGCACATTGGCTCAATTGTTTTCCCTTTTGCTTCCTTTTAGGCTGCCAAACTGGCCTCTGTATTAAAGAAAGTCCTAGAAATTACAAAGTGAGTATGGCATGTGAGCCTTCCTGAGCTCAGTGTGTTTCTGGAGGGGGAGGGGGCGAGAGGGGGTTCTAGTTGCCCTCTTTCTGCATGTTGTTAGAGAAGCTGTGCCAGAGGTGACTCAGCCTGGGCTCCTCAGAAGGCTTGTGGAGAGCAAATGTGTACCTTTGGGAATTACCCTGATTGCACCAAAGGGAGTGATGGCTGTGGGGAGAGATGATATGGGGGTTTCTTAGAGTCGAAGACCAGAAGGGGACATTGCGATAATCTAGTCTGACGTCCTGTGTAACACTGGCCAGAGATCTGCCCCACAATAATTCCTTTTGAACTAGACCACATCCTTAAAACAAAAATCAACAGCGATGGAGAATCCACCACAACCCTGGATAAATTGTTCCAATGGTTAATTATCCCCACTGTTAACAATTTACACCATATTTCCAGTCTGAATTTGTCTAGCTCAGGGGTCGGCAACCTACGGCATGTGTGCCAAAGGTGGCACGCGAGTCGATTTTTAATGGCACGCCGAGGTCCCAGCCACTGGCCCCGCTCAGCCTGCCGCCAGCCTGGGAACCCCAGGCTGGCAGCGGGCTGAGCAGGCTGGCGGCTGAGACCCTGGCTGGCAGGGGGCCAGCAGTTGGAACCGAAACCCAGCCGGAACCCAGAGCCGGCCGATGTTGGGGCGCTCCACTGTGGGTCCCAGCTGGGGGGGCCTGCTGGCTGCCGGAACTCTCCTGCAGGCTGGCGCTGGCAGCCCCGTGCGCTGGACGAAGCAGCAGGCAGTCAGGCAAGTGAAAGGGGCTGGCGGGAGGCGCGGCGGAGGTGTCCACGTCCCAGCCTGTCCTGCTGCCCCTCTCTCGCCACTGTGGCTGGACACCAGGGCACTGCAGGCACGTGCCGTCCCTGCAGCCCCTGGGGGGAAGGGAGCGGCAGACCAGGGGGTCTTCTGCAGGGCCGGCTCCAGGGTTTTTGCTGCCCCAAGCAGCAAAAAAAAAAAAAGCCGCGATCGCGATCTGCGGCAGCTTTACCGCCGCCACTTCAGTCTTCAGCGGCAATTCGGCGGCTGGTCCTTCACTCCGAGAGGGAGTGAGGGACCACTGCCAAAGAGCCGGACGTGCCCCCCCCCTCCGTTGGCCGCCCCAAGCACCTGCTTGCTAGGCTGGTGCCTGGAGCCGGCCCTGGTTTTCTGCCGCCGCCCCACATTTGCCTGCAGATGCAGTGCCCCCACACAGCTGGCCCACAGCTCCCTTGGCCAGAACAGGAACAGCGTGGGGCAGGGACCCATCCAGGTAACCCGGCCGCAACCGGGACTGTCCCAGGCCAGCCCCAAGTCCCCGTCCCCCCGGGACTTCCCCCTACACACACCCCCAACCTCCTGCCCTGAGCCCCTCACCCCCCCAACCCTGACTCCTACACCCCCCATGCTCCCAGCCCTGACTCCTGCACCATCCACATCCCCACCCCCTGCCCTGATCCCCCCGCACCCCAACCCCTTGCGCTGAGTGCTCCCCCACACACAGCCCAGTCCCTGAGCTCCTCCCCCCCGAGGGGGGTTGTAATACAACAGTACCTGTAAGAAATTTAAGTTACTTTTACCCCTGCCGGAACCCCAGACCAGCAGTGGACTGAGCGGGGCTGACGGCGGGCTGAGCGGCTCAGCCCGCTGCCGTTCTGGGCCACCAGCCCCCCATGCCAGCCGGGGTCCAGACCTCCAGCCCCGCTCAGCCCACTGCCGGCCTGGGGTACCGGCAGCCAGCACGAGACTCTGCTCCTGTCCTTGGCCCAGCGCTCTTCAGCTACTCCCTGCTGTGACCCACATTGGAAAACTCAGCAAGGAAAAGCAAGGGTAAGGATCACACTAAACTGATAAGATCTGCATTTTAATGTTATTTTAAATGAAGCTTCTTAAATATTTTAAAAACCTTATTTACTTTAAATACAACAATAGTTTATTTATATAATATAGACTTAGAGAGAGAGAGACCTTCTAAAAACGTTTAAATGTATTACTGGCACGCGAAATCTTAAATTAGAGTGAATAAATGAAGACTCGGCACCCCACTTCTGAAAGGTAGCCGACCCCTGGTCTAGCTTCAACATCCAACCATTGGCTCATGTTATACCTTTACTAGACTGAAGAGCCCATTATTAAATATTTGCTCCTCATGTAGGTACTGATCAAGTCACCCTTTTACCTTCTTTTCGGCAAGCTAAACAGACTCAAGGAGCTCAGTCAGTATGAGGCATGTTTTCTAATCCTTTAATCATTCTCTTGGCTTTTCTCTGAACCTTGTCCAATTTATCAAAATCCTTCTTGAATTGTGGATACAAAGTGTGGCAGAGACCCCTCCCTGTAGGGGGTGGGGATGCAGGGCACTGGATGGGCAGGTGGGCACAGAGATTGCTGGAAGTTAGTGAGGAGTGGACACGATGAGGGTAGAGGTGACAGATTGTCTCCCCCTACTCTCTCTCGCTGCCACACACACAGAGACCAGCATGCAGCAAAGAATCATAGAACTGGAAGGGACCTCAAGAGGTCATCTAGTCCAGTCCCTGCACTCTCATGGCAGGACTAAGTATTGTCTAGACCATCCCTGGTGGTGTTTGTCTAACCTGCTCTTAAATGATGGAGATTCCACAACCTCCCTAGGCAATTTATTCTAGTGCTTAACCACCCTGATAGTTAAGAAGTTTTTCCTAATGTCCAACCTAAACCTGCCAGAATGGTGAGGCAAAGGGTGAGTGTGTATGTAGGGTGTTGTCGAGAGACCACTCCCTGCTGGGGGTAGGCAGAAGGTACAGATAACTCCCTCCCTGACAAGGGCACTCGGAGGCTGCAGAGACTTTTCCTTTATAACCCCGTGGTAGTCTAGCTCTTCGTGACATGGTCCTGTGGTATCTGGCACTCTGTAGTCTGGAGGTGCCTAGATATACAGTACCTCAAAGTCATTCTAATGCCTCTCCCTTTTCTGCAGGGCAAGCCATGTGTGTCCTCCATCAGAGGAAGGCTGGGTTCAGTTTCTCACTGGTGCAGTAGATCACAACATGGACAAAATTAAGGACTTCACACAGAGTGAACTTTAGTGCTTCTGTGGCCGGGGTCTCTAACAGCTGCCTTTCTGGTGCGTCTGGTGATTCCCTGAACACAGGGAGAGCAATGGGGTTGGCATTTGAGGGAAGAGCTTTTCCAACCTGGAAGAACTTTGCAAATGCAAAGTGTGACTTGCTGGTCTTCTCTGGCAATTGCCAACACTGCCACCCTTGATTTGTTTCCTGGGACAATGAGAAGCTGCATCTTGATGTTGTGAATGTGTCTTGCTCCCTTGGACTTGGCTCTAGGGCTGCCCTACAGGGCAGAAAGGGCAATAAAATGTCACTAGGTTCACATGGTGGCTTTGTTCTGTGGAGGGGGAAGGGTTTTTCTACCTTCATGAGGCTGGACTGGACCCGTGAAAGGTACATTTTCTCCTGCCAGCCTGAGAATATATGGAGTGATGCCCTCACTTCCCTCTGAATCATGGGAAAGGAATAGAGGAATTTGCTCCCTTCCAGTGAGGATACAGTGGGAACTGTTATCTGCTAGTTCAACAACTCCAGTTCTAGGGAGATGCAGCATCTTCCCCTTAAAATCCCAGGCTGATGCTCTTTTTTTCTCCTTGATTCTCCTTGATAGCTGAGGCACCCTGATGCCATGGGGATGGGCATAGTATAAAGGTACAGTGAGAAATCAGTGCCTAGCTGGGATGGTTTTGCCTGGACTCAGGGGATGTTGGGCTAGATGGGCATTAGGCTGAGGACGTAATAAGACAACATTTAGCATGGCTTAAATGTGCCGTGAATTAGAGTGAATGTTGCTGACTCCTGTGTAGCTTAAACTCCCCTCCCTGGAGAGAACCCACGTTGGGGCCGGGGCTCAGGATAGTAGTACCTGCTGTACGCTGGGATCTAGCAGCCACAGTGTTGATGCTTCTGTAGCCCTTCAGATTCTGTCTACAGTCAAGATGCACGGTGAATCTTCTGGGCCCTGTCTGTGTGGGGTGAAAGGGGATGGGTAAACGCAGCATGCTGCCAGGCTGTACAGAGCCCAATCTGCTATGCAGGAGGAGACAATCTAGGCAATGCAGTTATTTGCTTTGTTCATAGTTCTCGGGGGCTGGAGATGCATTTGACAGGCACCAATATGGAGTAAGAAGAAAGGGCCAGAGTTCTGATACCAGAGCTTTGGGGAAGGACTGGAGGCTGTAAGGGAGGGGAAGCTATGGCAAAGGGAGTGAAAACTCTCAAAGGATGTACCTGTAACCTGTCCCCCACTCCTTGGGATCCCCCATTCATGTTCGGGGATTATCTGCAAAGCCAGCGATAGACATTTAGTAAAAACCTTCTGAAAAAAGGGCAAGAGGAGGATGACTGCACCTCATGCTCTAGGAGGGCCCTATGGTTTTCTGAACTGCCTGGGGCTGTGTGAAGACCTCTTCCAAGACCAAATCAGCCCAATAAAGACATGGACACTTATAAAGAGCTCAGCCATGTTTTGCTTTCTTCCTCTGTATCCCTCTCCTTGGTTTGAACTCAGGATGAAACTGGTTACAGGGGCCCCTGAAGAGCTGGAAAATCTGGCAGCTGGGCCAAGGGAACTGCCACCAGCAGAGCTAAGACCACTGTGTCTTGTACAGGTGGGTATGTAGTTACTACACCCCAAGGAATGTAGCACTGTGCGAGACAAATTAATACCCAGAGAGCCTCTTGCACTCCTAGGGATGGGAGCTTTCTGCAAACCAAGGAAGTAGGCTTGTCTCTTTCCCCAGCAGAGAAGCAGGGGGGATTTGCTATACTGCTGGGCATTGCTAACACCCACACAGCTGCCTCTGAGAGATGACTTGAAATGTCCCAGTCAGCATTACTTACAAGCCTTGGCTGAACAAACAGTTTAACTCAGTTGTCCAAGCAGCTGGAACTTGCTCCCTGTCTCATGCTGAAAAACAGCTCCTTCCACTTCCACAGGGAGAACATGCACAGCTTAATGCAGTAAACATCTCCTCCATGTTTTGTTGACGTGTATCTGTTTCATCTCCATGCCCCCGGTGATGCTTTAGTGTTACCCTTATGTGGTTCCTCTTCCACTGCTCTGTCAGTGGGGCTGAGGCTTTTCCCAAATGCCGTGTACTGAGTTTGTCTTTCTGTATTAAACATTGCAATTTTTCTTCCTTGGCTTGTCTCTTTCCTGTGATATTAGTGGAATCCAAGACATCAATTCTTAGTAAAAACAAACAAACAGGTGATGGACTTTCAAGTATAGTGGTTTCTGCCTGGTTTTCCCTGCCCCGCTTTGCCAGTAATGCCAGCCTTGTAGCCTGTTCACCCTTGGGGGCTATAAAGCAATAATAAATGCAGCCTGTCTTCAGTGCATTGGTCTCTAGCTCTGGGTTGTGCCTATTGCAGAATAAGTTGCTCTGCTCAGGGAGAGTCAGTTTGCCCGTAGCCATTCCTCCTGTCTCTATAAATGAGCCCTGTCTGTGACTGCCATCACACACTCCACCAGGGTCTGAGCCAGGGGGCTAGGAAGCTGATCTGTGCTATGGTTGACTGGTAATGCACTGCACTCTTTGGGAGCAGCGAAGAGAAGTAAATGATCTGGAGTTAAGAGAATAAGTGAGAAGCTTCTAGGGGTGGAGGAGGTTAGAACAGGCTGTCTGGGAGCCACTGGTGGTTGTCCGTCTTCTAAGGTGAGACTCTTGATCTCTCACTTCTACCAATCTGCATCCCCTGTTTGTGAGCTCCTATTGTATCCCTTAAAAAGCAACAGAGAGTCCTGTGGCACCTTTAAGACTAACAGATGTATTGGAGCATAAGCTTTCGTGGGTGAATACCCGCTTCCCATGCGTCTGACAAAGTGAGTATTCACCCACGTACGTCTGTTAGTCTTAAAAGTGCCCCAGGACTCAGTCTGGATCTGTAAAAAGCAACAAACATGGCTACCCCTCTGATTATTGTATCCCTTGTGCTCCAGACTGGAGTCCAGGGTTTATGATGTGCTTTAGGGATCTCCGAAGTCCATTGATTCTAAGGCTTGTGGTTGTCCGGTCCAAAAAGTGAGCTGGGGCAGTTTGGGGACGGCGGGGCAGGAGGGGTTGTACATGGCAATGCAGCCTAGCCTGCTCTCTCCCAGCCCACATCCAAAGGTCCCTTAGTTTAGTTCCATGGTGGAAAAGATCACCTCTGAGCCACTCAGCCCAACAAACTGGTTCTGCTTGTGGCCATGGAGGTCATTGTGTTCTTGTTGCTGCAGTAACAAAGTGACTGACCAATCCTTTTACCTCAATAGTGAGCTGGGCTTTGCAAATGCTGATCTCCTGTCCAAAGTACGTACTGGGGGAGGCTTCATCCTTCAGCATGCTGTCCGCCTCAGCAGATGACTTTCTCCCAGTGCCCTCTTGGACTGTGCATCAGGCACCCAGGCTGGAACAAATGGTGATGAGTTCAGTCTAGTCTCAGCCTGGGTGATTCTGCTGGGATTGTAGTGCTCAAGACTACCCAGTCCCCATCTTTTTAATAGCTACATGGTCCCAGCTAGGCTTTGAATTTGCACCCCAGTAATATGAATAGGGTCCCCATGTGGACCCCCACTAACAGCAAATCAAGTTGGCAACACTTGGTTATTTGGTCAACTCTTCACACATTTGGGAACTAAACATACTTCTCTCCAAGTGAAGGGTAGGGTCTGGAAGTGGTTTTCTGTCCCTGGAGCTGGAGTGTCTGTGCCTGTTGGGTCAGACTGCATTGTGGTTGCATGTGGTACAGTCCTTAACTTGGTTATCTTTGAGAAGGAAATGAAGCTTCTCCTTCCAGAGCTGGGTAATGGCCATGCAACTGTACTGCAGGGACAGGGACCTCAGCAGCAGATGCACAGCCTTCTTACCAATGGTCCTGTTAGACACTTCCACAGAGAGGTGGACATCCTGTCCCAGCAGCAGGGAACTCTGGCATTGGATGCAGGCAAAGAGCAGAGGTGCTGGTTCTTCAAGGGCAGGAGGAACAGTGCAAGGAGCAGTCTTGCTGGTGCTGGCAGTCCCAAGTTCTCTCATCTTTCTGCAGGCTCTCTCAAGCACCCCTCTTTCCTGAGAACCTGCTACACAAGATGAACACAGTCTTACTGTCCTTCTTTTCTCTTTACTAGTGTAATCAGGTAGATGGAGCAGGACACAGACAGTGGAATTATTCCAGCAGAGCTTGACTATTGTGTGTCTCGGTTCTCTCGTGTTACTAGAAAGCAGCCTGTGAAGGCCTCAATTCAACAATCATATGTGATGAATTGGACAGGAAGGGGAGGAAAGATGAGTGCATCTCACTTAATTACCAGGATCAGGGCTGGTTCCAGGTTTTTTGCTGCCCCAAGCAAAAAAAGAAAAAGCCGGAGTGCTGCCCCTTGAAAAATGCCGACCCCAAAGGGCCAAAATGTTGCCTCTTGAAAAGTGCCTCCCTAAGCACATGCTTGGAACGCTGGTGCCTAGAGCCGGCCCTGACCAGGATGCAGGTGTCTGAGGTGACTGGATATGGTTTCTCTTCCAGTTGCTCCTATTAACAGAGCCTTCAAGGGCCTGTCTTGCTGTGCCCTAGCCTACGTCTCAGAACTAAACTCTTATTGTGTCCCCCAGGCACCTCTCTGTTACCAAAGCTGGTCTCCAGGGCCGGTGCAACCACTAGGCAAACTAGGCGGGCGCCTAGGGTGCCAAGATTTGAGGGCGCCAAAAAGCGGTGCCCAAAATGTCTGGGATGCTCACCTGGCGCCGGTTAAACGTGTAACCCTCTTCCTGCCGCTGTGCAAGGGGGCGCTGCGGCTTTGATCATTCTGGCGAGCCGGGAAGTGATCTCATTCCTCCACCGGCCGCCGGGGGGTGCTGCACTGCTCCGGCTCTTCCCCAGGGCCCCCACCCCTGCCCTGCCCCCACTCCCCTGAGCTCTGCAGTCCGGACGTCTTTTTTGTTTTGTTTTTGTTTCTGCAGTCCGGCCGCCCTTTTTTTTTTTTTTTTTGCTTGGGGCGGCAAAAAAGCTAGAGCCGGCCCTGTGGGTGACACCCCAAAGTCACAGCTCGATCCATGTTTCTGCCTGGTGTGATGGCAGAAAGGTTGAAAAGTGGCATGAGGAACTGCGGGAATTCTATTTTTAAAAAATTGGGATATTTTTTTTTAATTGATTGGAAGAAACAGAATTGTAAAAATTCAACCCCAAACTTCCATAAATCCCTGTGCAGGGCTGGTATCACAATGCACTGGAAAAATGTCCCACAAAGCTGTGTGCTGGATAGTGGTGTGGGGACCAGTGGCATGCCTACCCTCAGTACACTGTGTCTGCTGCTGACACAGTAAGGATGCATGGCAGCAGCAGAAGCAGCTGAGTGTGCATGTGCTCTGGTGATATAGCAATGTTAGCAGCTGAAAATTGGGAAAAAGTTCTGGCAGTGAAACTTTCTAGTACAGATGTGGCCTTGGAAGCAGAATCTGCCCCATGGAGTGACTTAATCACTTCAGATCTCTGTTCAGCAGAGTCTGAGTAACCGTTCTGCCATGCAGCACTGGCCAGGTTTATCCTCTAAACTGCAGCAATTCCCAAGAGGTTTCTGTGATGTTGCACCCCATAATGCTTTATAGAAATATGCTTATAAGTGTAAATATGACATGACTGGAATATGTTTTATGCTAGATATGCTATGTAACATGTCTGCAAAGGTTATGATCTGCTGGATATATTCATCCTATTTACATGCATGTATCATTTTTGTATTCGAAGTTATAAATATTGGCTATGTACTTTTTTTATTTTA
The DNA here is from genome assembly GCA_003942145.1 of Platysternon megacephalum. Taxonomy (NCBI): domain Eukaryota; kingdom Metazoa; phylum Chordata; order Testudines; family Platysternidae; genus Platysternon; species Platysternon megacephalum. Next base: position 126,926 of record QXTE01000198.1, on the reverse strand, counting down.
AGTAGCCTCAGTGAAGCAGTTGGTCAGCTTCTTGAGAAAAGACTATTCTCAGTAAGTGCCCAGTCAAGAAACACTTAAGCTAACAATGAACTTTGAGAGATACCAATCCACATCTGAGCTTTCCTGGGAATGTGGCATTGGCCGGTAAAGTTCTGAGTCTTGTATGGACATGTGACTTGCCCATGTGACTCCAAAACTCCATCTTGCAGCTGGATTCTGCATAGGAGAGGAGAAAGAGATTCCACCAACAAGAAAGTCTATTTAAGCCCCTGGAAACCCCTCCATTTTGTCTTCACCTGGCTCAAGAGAGAGCCTCTCCACCCCCAAAGGATACCTGAAGTAAACTGGAACAAAGGACAGTAACTACAGGGGTGTGAGTGATTGCTGGACCCATACTAGAAGGAGGCTAGTCTGTAAAAGAAGCTTATTGGAACCAGGGCCGGCGAGAGCGGGTTCAGGCCCCGGTGAAAAAATTTTTTCGGGCCCCCCAGCAAGGGCGGACTGGCTAAACAGGGCCAACGAGAGGGCAGGGGGGAAGCCACGCCCCGGGCCCCCTTCCGGACCGCCGGGCCCTGGTAATTTGTACTGGCTTCCCCCCCTCTCGTCAGCCCTGATTGGAACATCTCTGAGGGTGAGATTTCATCTGTAATCACTTTCTTACTGTATTAGGCTTAGACTTGTGTGTTTTATTTTATTTTGCTTAGTAATTCACTTTGTTCTGTCTGTTATTATTGGAACCACTTAAATCCTACTTTTTGTATTTAATACAATCAATTTTTACTTATTAATTAACCCAGAGTATGTATTAATACTGGGGAGGGGGAGGCAAACAGCTGTGCATATCTCTCTATCAGTGTTATAGAGGGCGAACAATTTGAGTTTACACTGTATAGGCTTTATACAGGGTAAAATGGATTTATTTGGGGTTTGGACCCCATTGGGAGTTGGGTATTTGAGTGCTGGAGACAGGAACACTTTTTAAGCTGTTTTCAGATAAGTCTGTAGCTTTTGGGGGACGTGGTTCAGACCTGGGTCTGTGTTTGTAACAGGCTAGCGTGTCTGGAACAACCAGGCAGGGCACTGAAGTCCCAAGCTGGCAGGGAAAACAGGCTCAGAGGTAGGCTCAGCACATCAGGTGGCAGTCCCAAAGTGGATTTCTGTGATCCAACCCGTCACAGTTTCATCATCTGGTAGGCATCAAATGCCAGTGACCATCCCTTGAGAGTTTCAGCTGATAAGATGCAGGCACTAGTACTGTATATACCTGCTGCCCTGAAATAATTAAAGGTCCCTTGTACAAAGTAATGAATAATCAAAGGTCGAAATCCTTCTTATCTGGACTCTGACCTAGTATTGGAGCAGGAAAGCAATGGATAGAGAGCTCAGAGGGCTGCTACTAGTGGTTGATCTTCAGCTTCCATCATACACTCAGAATTTTTTTTCCATGCACATGCTCTGTCCCAATATTTTCTGACATGATAGGACCGACAAATGTATTTAGTTGGGTTAGATGCCATCTAACGGCAACACTACCAGAGAAGACAAGACCAGGTTATCAACAGCAGTCTTTCCCCCTTAGTTACCAACCAATTCTTACTTTTAATGTACAATGTGAAACCAAAATGATATGACAGTTACGCTTACATGAACGTGCGTTGTGTATATGGCCCTGAATCTTAACTATTTGAAAATTTGGCTTTTTTGGGCTTGTTTCTTATAACTGTTCAGCACAGATACCATAACTGTGTGTATATAAATTGGGTAACTGTAAACAGAAGGAATGTGGTCCCACTCAGCTGAATTCTACAGTACTCACTAACTATACATGCAGATTAGGTGTGCAGTTGCATGTGTTTTGCACATACAATTATGCACCAAACAATCTTAAAAATCAGACTGTAGTTTTGCTGTTTTAGGTATAAGATTCTTACCACCACTTATTACTCTATTGCAGGGGTTCTCAAAGTGGGGGTCAGGACCCTTCAGGGGGTCGTGAGGTTATTACATGGGGGGTCACAAGCTGTAAGCCTTCACCCCAAACCCTGCTTTGCACCCAGCATTTATAATGGGGCTAAATATATAAAAAAGTGTTTTTAATTTATAAGGGGGGGTCACACTCAGAGGCTTGCTATGTAAAAGGGGTCACCAGTACAAAAGTTTGAGAACTACGGCTCTATTGTAATGAAGTTTGATAGTGCCATCTGTTGGTGGAATTGGCAAATGCAAGTAACTCTTGCTAAATCAAACTGTATAAACTGTCCTCTACTAACTTTCATAATACCAAAGATGTGAATAAAAGGGAAAGCTTCTAATAGTTGTTCTTTAGTTTGCGAATTATTTCAAGCTGAGATATTGCATATAAGATTGAGGTTTTCTATTTATTTTGATTTATACAACAAATAAAGTTGCCGGTTGTTGTGGATTAAAAACTTTAAATTTAGTCACCAAAAGTTGAGAGTGTAGGAGGAAGATGGTGGACAGAGGAAATTAACCTATGATACAGAAGGTGAAGTGCCACAGTATGAATGTTAATAGTACCTAGATTTTTTTGTTGTCTAATGCTAAGGTTCCAAACTTGCAGCAGGTTCTGGACCTGCTGGTTCCAATCCACTCTGTGGTTTCTAGGTTTGGGATACATAAGAACGGCCAGACTGGGTCAGACCAAAGGTCCATCAAGCCCAGTATCCTGTCCTCTCACAGTGGCCAATGGCAGGTGCCCCAAAGGGAATGAACAGACAGGTTATCATCGAGTGATCCATGCCCTGTCACCCAATCCCAGCTTCTGGCAAACAAACGCTAGGGACACCATTCCTGCCCATCCTGGCTAATAGCCATTGATTGAACCAATTTTCCATGAATCTATCTAGCTCCCTTTTGAACCCTGTTATAGTATTGGCCTTCACAACACCCTCTGGCAAGGAGTTCCAGAGGTTGACAGTGCGTTGCATGAAAAAATACTTTCTTGTGTTTGTTTTAAACCTGCTGCCTATTAATTTCATTTGGTGGCCCCATGTTCTTGTATTATGAGAAGAAGTAAATAACACTTCCTTATTTACTTTCTCTATACCACTCATGATTTTATAGACCTCTATCATATCCCCCCTTAGTCACCTCTTTTCCAAGCTGAAAAGTCCCAGTTTTATTAATCTCTCCTCATACGGAAGCTGTTCCATACCCCTAATAATTTTTGTTGCCCTTTTCTGAACCTTTTCCAATTCCAATATATCTTTTTTGAGATGGGGCCACCACATCTGCACAAAGTATTCAAGGTGTGGGCGTACCATGGATTTATATAGAGGCAATGTGATATTTTCCGTCTTATTATCTATCCCTTTCTTGATGATTCCCAACATTCTGTTTGCTTTTTTGACTGCCGCTGCACATTGAGTGGATGATTTCAGAGAACTATCCACAATGACTCCAAGATCTCTTTCTTGAGTGGTAACAGCTAATTTAGACCCAATCATTGTATATGTATAGTTAGGATTATGTTTTCCACTGTGCATTACTTTGCATTTATCAACATTAAATTTCATCTGCCATTTTGTTGCCCAGTCACCCAGTTTTGGGAGATCCTTTTGTAGCTCTTTGCAGTCTGCCTGGTACTTAACTATCTTGAGTAGTTTTGTATCATCTGCAAATTTTGCCACCTCACTGTTTACCCCTTTTTCCAGATCGTTTATGAGTATGTTAAATAGGCCTGGGCCCAGTATAGACCTCATGCTCTGACTCGGGGTGGGGAGAGCCTGCATCTCCTATCTCTCTTCCCCCATCTTCACACATCCCCCAGCACTGCAATTCCTCCCATGCCTTCTTTGTGCATCTTTGCCAGTTGCTCACGTTCAGGGCCTGGGGTTACATAAGAGTGGCCATACTGGGTCAGACCAAAGGTCCATCTAGCCCAGTATCCTGTCTTCTGACAGTGGCCAATGCCAAGTGCCCCAGAGGGAATGAACAGAACAGGTAATCACCAAGTGATCCATCCCGTCGCCCAGTCCCAAGGTTGTCCTGGCTGGAGGGGCCCCTACACTTCAGCTGCTGCCTTGCCCCAGTGGGCCTCTCCCCCAGCAGCTCCTCTTCAATACAGGACTGTCGCATCTTAGGCGCATTTAACATGTGCGATTTCAGCTTTATGCGGTCGGCAAAAACAAGAACAAAACAAAAAAAAAAGAAAAAAATAACAATGTAAATACAGTTTCTGTAGTGCGGGCGATTCTGCCTGCCATTACACTCAATGTAATTTTGACTATACGCGGTTTTCGCTTTACGCGCTGACCGCGGAACGTAACCCCAGCGTAAGATGAGACAGACCTGTATGTCACAGCTCAACTTCTGCTGGGTTGGCAGTGGCATGAACAGGAATACACATGTGGCTAGATGTGAGCGCTCTCTGTGGCTACCAGCCCCAACCCAGACAGCCCCCACATCCCAGTCACCAGACGCCTAGTTCTAACCATTGGGGTAATCCTTATATGTGGTCAGATTACATCTCCATGCACTGGGTATACAGGCTCCTGGAAGATTGGGCCCTATCCACTGTACCAGTCGGGGGTGGAGGGGGCGGAATCCTTTTATATCTCCAGGGAGGGGCTGGCACTCCCACCCCTCCTTTGTCTCTCCAGACTTCTGGGTTCTAACTTGAAATCCCATTCTGTTTGGACCCCCATCACCTCATGGACCCTGCTGTGACTGTACCACTAGCACCACTGTAGTTATACCACGGAACTGTATCTCAGGACCCCTTGGTCAAATGACTCCAGTTTTGGATGACTGAGCTTACCCCACATCCCCATAACGCACACGAAATTTCAAGGCTATCCCAATATCCATGTGGATTTTAGAGCACTTAGAGTTGTTCTTTAAACAACAAGGGCTTCCTGACCTTAGTTATAGTGTAGGGGTTCTCAAACTGGGGGTCGGGACCCCTCAGGGGATCGCGAGGTTATTACATGGGGGGGGTTGCAAGCTGTCAACTTCCACCCCAAACCCTGCTTTGCCTCCAGTATTTATAATGGTGTTAAATATATTAAAAAGTGTTTTTAATTTATACGAGGGGCCGCACTCAGAGGCTTGCTATGTGAAAGGGGTCACCAGTACAAAGGTTTGAGAGTCACTGCTATAGTGGAACAGATGCTCCCTGGCATCACAGATGGCTGAATAGATTTAAAAAGAACCACACAATTCTATGCAGCAACAAAGGATGATAAATTCCAGCCCAAATGAAAAATCAATAGTTTCTGGGGAAAAAACTGAAAAAAGAAAAGAAACAAGGCTTTAGAATGTGTCTAGTTCTTTCAGTGGAGCAGTGTTCATCAGTCTGTTTTTGAAGCTTTTCTGTTGTTTTCAGACTCCAAGGAGAAACTGCTGAACTTGAATTAATATGCAAATTAGACATATTAGACAACTTAGGCTTGAATAGAGACTGGGAATGGCTGAGCCATTACACACATTGAATCTTTTTCCCCATGTTAAGTATTTTCACACTTCTTGTCAAACTGTCTGTAATGGGCTATCTTGATTATCACTACAAAAGTTTTTTCTCTTAATTAATTAGCCTCGTAGAGTTGGTAGGACAACTCCCACCTTTTCATGTTCTCTGTATGTGTATATATGGGTATGTCTACACTACGGGATTACTCCGATTTTACAGAATTTGATTTTTGGCAACAGATTGTATAAAGTCGAGTGCATGCGGCCACACTAAGCACATTAATTCGGCGGTGCACTTCCATGTACCGAGACTAGCATCAACTTCCGGAGTGTTGCACTGTGGGTAGCTATCCCATAGCTATCCCATAGTTCCCGCAGTCTCCCCCACCCATTGGAATTATGGGTTGAGAGCCCAATGCCTGATGGGGCAAAAAACATTGTCGCAGGTGGTTCTGGGTACATGTTGTCAGGCCCCCCCTTCCCCTCCGCGAAAGCAACGGCAGACAACCGTTTTGCGCCTTTTTTCCTGGGTGAACTGTGCAGACGCCATACCACGGCAAGCATGGAGCTCGCTCAGCTCAAGACAGCAGTCATGAACATTGTAAACACCTCGCGCATTATCGTGCAGTTTATGCTGAACCAGAACCTGCAAAACCAGGTGAGGAGGAGGCAGCGACGGTGACAAGAGTGATGAGGACATGAACAAAGAATTCTCTCAAACCGCGGGCCCCGGTGCTTTGGAGATCATGTTGTTAATGGAGCAGGTTCTAGCTGTGGAACACCAATTCTGGGCCCGGGAAACAAGCACAGACTGGTGGGACCGCATAGTGTTGCAGGTGTGGGACGATTCCCAGTGGCTGCGAAACTTCCACATGCGTAAGGGCACTTTCATGGAACTTTGTGACTTGCTTTCCCCTGCCCTGAAGTGCCAGAATAACCAAGATGAGAGCAGCCCTCACAGTTGAGAAGCGAGTGGTGATAGCCCTGTGGAAGCTTGCAATGCCAGACAGCTACCGGTCAGTCGGTAATCAATTTGGAGTGGGCAAATCTACTGTGGGGGCTGCTGTGATGCAAGTAGCCAAAGCAATCACTGAGCTGCTGCTACCAAAGGTGATGACTCTGGGAAATGTGCAGGTCATAGTAGATGGCTTTGCTGCAATGGGATTCCCTAACTGTGGTGGGGCGATAGATGGAACCCATATCCCTATCTTGGCACCGGAGCACCAGGGCAGCCAGTACATAAACCGCAAGGGGTACTTTTCAATGGCGCTGCAAGCACTGGTGGATCACAAGGGACGTTTCACCAACATCAACGTGGGATGGCCAGGAAGGGTTCATGACGCTCGCGTCTTCAGGAACACTAGTCTGTTTAAACGGCTGCAGCAAGGCATTTACTTCCCAGACCAGAAAATAACCGTTGGGGATGTTGAGATGCCTATAGTTATCCTTGGGGACCCAGCCTACCCCTTAATGACATGGCTCATGAAGCCATACACAGGCAGCCTGGACAGTAGTCAGGAGCTGTTCAACTACAGGCTGAGCAAGTGCAGAATGGTGGTAGAATGTGCCTTTGGACGTTTAAAGAGTCGCTGGCTCACGTTACTGACTCACTCAGACCTCAGCCAAACCAACATTCCCATTGTTATTGCTGCTTGCTGTGTGCTCCACAATCTCTGTGAGAGTAAGGGGGAGATGTTTATGGTGGGATGGGAGGCTGAGGCAAACCGCCTGGCCGCTGATTACGCGCAGCCAGACACCAGGGCGATTAGAAGAGCACACCGTGAAGCGGTGCGCATCAGAGAAGCTTTGAAAACCAGGTTCATGACTGGCCAGGTTACGGTGTGAAAGTTCTGTTTGTTTCTCCTTGATGAAAACCAGCCCCCTTGATTGACTCATTCCCTATAAGCAACCCACCCTCCCCCTCTTCGATCACAGCTTGCTTTCAAAGGAAATAAAGTCACTATCGTTTAAAAATCATGTATTCTTTATTAATTGATTATAAACATAGGGAGAGAACTGACAAGGTAGCCCGGGTGGGGTTTGGGAGGAGGATAGGAGGGAAGGAAAAGGCCACTTCAAAAGTTCAAAATAATGACAGCCTTTTGCTTGGGCTGTCCACTGGGGTGGAGTGGCAGGGTGCACGGAGCCTCCCCCCGCGTTCTTACACGTCTGGGTGAGGAGGCTATGGAACTTGGGGAGGGGGGAGGGCGGTTATAGAGGGGCTGCAGCGGCACTCTGTGATCCTGCTGCTGCCATTCCTGAAGCTCCACCAGACGCCGGAGCATGTCCGAGTGATCACGCAGCAGCCCCAGCGTTGCAGCTTGCCACCTCTCATCTCGAGCGTCCCTCCTGTCCTTACGGTCACTGGCAGCTTTCCTGTACTGTGATACCGTGTCCTTCCACTCATTCAGATGCGCTCTTTCATTGCGTGTTGATTGCATGATTTCCGAGAACTTGTCATCTCGCGTGCGTTTTTTTCGCCGCCTTATCTGAGATAGCCTTCGGGACAGAGGAGGAAGACTTGAAAAATTTGCAGCTGCGGGAGGGAAAAAAGGGAGAGAAGTATTTAAAAAGATACATTTTACAGAACAATGCTTATACTCTTTCACGGTGAACAACACTATTCACATTACATAGCACATGTGATTTCGGTACAATGTCGCATTTTACATCTTATATTGAGTGCCTGCGGCTTTGGTGTGAGAGATCACAGACGCAGGGCCGGGCAACAGAATTTGGCTTGTATGCAGCCATGGTAAGCCATTGTCTTTCGGCTTCTGCAACCTTAATAAAAAGCTCTCCTTTCCCATACCAAGCAAAGCCCATTGAGTGCTGCAGTTTTCCTGTTAACGTGCAGCAGCAGAAACCAAAGTAACCCCCCCACCACCACCACCCATCCAATTCTCTGGGATGATCGCTTTACCCCTCCACTGCGTGGCTGGTATCAGGGAAGATCCCTGCAGAAACCAAACTAACCCCCCGCATCCAATTCTGTGGGATGATCGCTTTACCCCTCCCCCCACTGCGTGGCTGGTATCAGGGAAGATCCCTGCTAGCCAAACGCGAAAAGCTCAGCCCCAATGCCCCTCCCCCCCGCCCCTCTNTGATACCAGATTACTTGCTGCTAGCATGGCGTGGTCAAGTGTCCTACCATGGAGGACGGAATAAGGCTGCACTGCCCAGAAACCTTCTGCAAAGGCTTTTGGAGTACCTCCAGGAGAGTTTCATGGAGATGTCCCTGGAGGATTTCCGCTCCATCCCCAGACACATTAACAGACTTTTCCAGTAGCTGTACTGGCCGCAAATGCATCCCAAGTCCTCAGGGCAAATTAATCATTAAAAAACGCTTGCTTTTAAACTATGTTTTATATTTACAAAGGTACACTCACCAGAGGTCCCTTCCATGGGGTCTGGGATACCGCCTTGTGAGGGTTCGGAGGGTACTTCAGTCAGGCTGAGAAAAAGATCCTGGCTGTTGGGGAGAACGATGTGCTGTGTGCTCTCCGCAAGCTCGTCCTCATCCTCCTCCTTTTCCCCGTCCGCAGAATCCTCAGTCATGGCTGAGAGTAACCCCTCCTCGGAATCCACGGTCAGGGGTGGGGTAGTGGTGGTGGCCCCCCCTAGGATTGCATGCAGCTCAGCGTAGAAGCAGCATGTCTGTGGCTCTGCCCCGGACCGTCTGTTTGCTTCTTTGGTTTTCTGGTAGGCTTGTCTGAACTCCTTAACTTTCCCGTGGCACTGATATGAGTCCCTATTGTGGCCTCTCTCCATCATGCCCTTGGAGATTTTTTCAAATGTTTTGGCATTTCGTCTTTTGGAACGTAGTTCTGCTAGCACGGAATCCTCTCCCCATATAGTGATTAGATCCAGTACCTCCCATACGGTCCATGCTGGTGCTCTTTTTCGATTCTCGGACTGCATGGCTACCTGTGCTGATGAGCTCTGTTTGGTCACCTGTGCTCTCCACGCTGGACAAACAGGAAATGAAATTCAAAAGTTCGCGGGGCTTTTCCTGTCTACCTGGCCAGTGCATCTGAGTTCAGATTGCTGTCCAGAGCGGTCACAATGGTGCACTGTGGGATAGCTCCCGGAGGCCAATACCATCGAATGTCGTCCACACTAACCCTAATTCGAACCGGCAATACCGATATCAGCGCTACTCCCCTCGTCGGAGAGGAGTACAGAAACCGATTTTAAGAGCCCTTTATATCGAAGTAAATGGCTTCGTTGTGTGGACGGGTGCAGGGTTAATTCTAATTAACACTGCTAAATTTGACTTAAACTCATAGTGTAGACCAGGCCTATATCTCCTTACTATATGTTCCATTCTATGCATCCGATGAAGTGGGCTGTAGCCCACGAAAGCTTATGCTCAAATAAATTTGTTACTCTAAGGTCCCACAAGTACTCCTGTTCTTTCTTTTTCTGGCATTGTTCCAGCTGGCCGCTAGGTGTCAGCATGAGGCCTACTGAGGAACTATATTTGTGTCAGAGTGGTAGGTAGCCGTGTTAGTCTGTATCAGCAAAAAGAACGAGGAGTACTTGTGGCACCTTAGAGACTAACAAATTTATTTGAGCATAAGCTTTTGTGGGCTAAAATCCACTTCATCGGATGTATGCAGTGGAAAATACAGTAGGAAGAGATATATATATATATACACACACAGAGGACATGAAAAAATGGGTGTTGCCATACTAACTATAACGAGAGTAATCAGTTAAGTGTGAAACTTGTTTGGTTCAGTCCATCACAGTAGGCAGCACTTTAAGGTAGGTAATACAGTGGTAAAAGTAGGATGACCAGATAGAAAGTGTGAAAAATTGGGACAGGGGGTGAGGGGTAATAGGCACCTATTTAAGAAAAAGCCCCAAATATCAGGACTGTCCCTATAAAATCGGGATATCTGGTCACCCTAGGTAAAATTGATGGAAATAGATTGAGCCTGGGACTCATGCATATTGTCTGGGGGTAGTGCTGTGTTTCTGAGCAAGGGTTTCTAATGCTGTTTAAAGGCAAGAATGAGCAGGGGCTTTGCTGGCTTGTCATCCTGGTTCTCATTTTTTCCACATCACAAATTACAGTACAGGTTGGGACAATTATCTGTGTATGTGGGACATCTATGAAAGGCTTAATTGGCTCTGACGTTATACTCGGTAACTCTGCCCTGCCCTCTGGAGCACAGATAACCTAACAACTGTTCTAATGATGCCCTGTTCCAGTCTTGTTTTTAATTGGCTGAGTACATAGGTGCTGGAACTAGGGGTGCGGGGTGTGCTGCCACACTCCCTGGCTTGAAGTAGTTTCCATTATACACAAGGTTTACAGTTTGGTTCAATGGCTCTCACCACCCCCACTATAAAAATTGTTCCAGCACCCCTGGCTGAGTATGCTGTCAGTCACTACCTTGATGGGGAGACATTTCTATGAAAGCTGGTCTGATCTGATTCTAGCTACAGTGATGTCCCAGTGCTCTTGTCCTTTCTTGCAGATGAATTAACCTCACTTAACAACCTTATCTCTAGATGGATTATTCCCAACACAATGCCAGACTCTAATTGCAGCTACTATTAGCTGGAATGTTGGGATCAGGCCTTACGAGCAATTTTGGCTGGGCAGTTCAGAAAAAAATCCACCTTTCTGCTTTCATTTTTGGCACCTGAACACCTGTCTCCTGCTGAAACCCCAGAGTGGTCCACAGATTGGGGGAAGACAAGCATTCATCCTCCCAAGTTGCATACATGTCCTGCATGCTCAGAGGCTACCTACCAGATTGGGGTCCATTCAGAATCTGACTTCTCCCCCCCTCCCATAACTTCTAGCCCAGTGGTAAGAGCATTCACCTAGGATGTGGGAGACCCAGGTTCAATTCCCCCTTCTCTGGGCAGAGGGGTAGAAAGTATTTGAACAGGGGTCTCCCCTCTCTCAGTTCTGAGCTTTGGGATATTTTGATGTGGGGCTCCTTCATTCTCTCCTGTTGAAGCTATTCCAACTGTGGATAATAATGAAAGAGTGATTAGAGCAGGGGGACTCGACCTGGGGTCTCCCACCTCCCAGGGGTGCCCTAACCACTGGACTACCTCTCTCTGTCCCAGTGACTGTTAAACTGTGGATAAATAATTAAATAGTCATTGGACTGGGGTGGGGGAAGGACTATGTAATTAAACAATATAATTATATTATAATTAAAGTGTTCTCTCTCTCCTCCTATTTCTAGTACCTAGATCTCAATACAGATTATTGTAATAATTTAGATCTGCATTTAATGAGAGAGGACTCTATTCACTCCCTGTGGTCATCATTGATACCTAGGCTCTGGATTCCTGGTGGCAGAAAGCCCAACCAAGGGATGGTGTTTACAGGTGGCACAAATTGTCCATATCCCCTGATCCACTGAGGACCCTGGAGCTAGTTGGTACAGCGCAATGGCTACATGGGCCTGGCTGGTGATGGGTCATGATTCAGTGCATCTCCTGGGCAGCCCTTGCTAGTGGTTTTCATATGGATCTAAAGTTTAAAACTTAAAGCTGCTCTCCTCTGACAGAGAGACCTTGGGAGAAGGCAGCAGTGCAGCCACCACCTGTCCTTGGGGCCGACTTTCCCTCCTGGTGCAGCTATCACCACCGCTACGGAATACAACTTACACTTCCTGTGCCAGTGTGGGAGGGCAGTGGAGTTCAGTGAGTTATGCAAATTTATTAATGGAATAACAGAAGTAGTAAGAACATAGGCTGAGTTTTAGCCTGTGGGGCAGGGAGAAATCTTTATCTTTGGTAAACACTTGTCTCATTTTCCAGCAGTGTTCTTTACCTGGATCAAGGACTAAGTCTGTGGCCAGTGTAGTTCACACTGCCCCATTTCAGTGTGTAGTTATCACTTTATTGCCGCAAAAGGGAATGATTTATGCTTTCTTCTCTTTCATTTACCTTTCCAACATTTATACTGTGCTTACTGCCATAGTATCTTGTGCAAGGTGAGGTGGTAATTGTCCAGTCCTTTATGTATCCTTCTTAGCTATTGTGTATTTATCAAATACAGTTATAAACTGATGCTGTTTTGTTTGCTAAAAAATTACCATCTTCAGAGCCCAGTCTAACAGAACTGGATGCCTGCTACATCTCCTTGATTGGTTTCCTTGTGTGGAGGATGATTAGATTAGATTAACTTTTACAGACTTAAAATCTGAGAACAAGTTGGTAAGAGTCAAGATAAGGTAGATATCCTGGCCAATCATGGGGATGCAACCAGCTGGCCTTTCATAGACTCATAGACTCATAGATTTTAAGGTCAGAAGGGACCATTATGATCATCTAGTCCGACCTCCCGCATGATGCAGGCCACAAAAGCCGACCAACCCACTCCTGGAATAATTCTCTCCCTTGACCAGGGCTGGCGCAACCCATTAGGCGACCTAGGCGGTCGCCTAGGGCACTGCTATTTTGGGGGTGCCGGCGCCCCGGCCGCCCGTTGAAATTTGGGGGCGGGACCTTCCGCCGCCGCTGTTGGGGGTGGCATTTCGGGGGCAGGACCTTCCGCCGCGTAGGGCGCCGGAAGAGCTGGCGCCGCTACTGCCCTTGACTCAGCTGTTGAAGTCCCCAAATCATGATTTAAAGACTTCAGGTTGCACAGAATCCTCCAGCAAGCGACCCCTGCCCCATGCTTCAGAGGAAGGCAAAAAACCTCCAGGGCCTCTGCCAATCTACCCTGGAGATTGCTGTCCATGCTGTCCATGCTGTCTTCATGGAGTTCTCTCTGTGCAGTTGCAGCCTTCCTTCTAGCTCTTCTAATCCTCGATCTTCTAGTGGTATCCACAGTAGTTGACACACGAACTCTGCCTGAACACTCCTGGGTTGTTGGTTCCTCCTACAGTACCTCATTGACTACACCTTCGCTGTCTTTTGTGAGACTCTTTATTCTTCCCTTCTCTGATAGCCCTCTGGGCTCTCTTTGGTCCCCTCTTCTCTATCTCTCTAGTTGTTCCCTAGGTGACCTCTCTCTAACTTTCATGGTTTAGCTAACACCTCTACATTGATGATTCCAAAATATCCCTCTCCATACTCATCCTCTCCCTTCTGGTCTTATGAATCTCTGCAAGTCCCTCAGATGACTCTCATGGATAGCTCATGCACTATTTTATCAAACTCAGACACAACATGGCCAAAGCTGACCTTCTGATGTTTTCTTCCGAAAGCCTCCTGCCCATTTTTTGTCAATAACTGCACACCCTATCTCATCTAGGGTTGTCGTCTGAGCCACCTCTGATTCCCTTTTCCTTTGCCCCTATACCTACAGCCAAGTTCTTGCCAAATCCTATACCAGCAGTTTCTAAGGGAACATTTATCCTTTGTTCCCACTGCTAAAACCCTGACATGGGACTTTGTGACCTTTCTATGATGGCTGTAACCTCCTCTCCTGGCATCTCTGCTTCTCTCCTTGTCCCTCTCCAGGTTGGTTTGTTTTTCTCAAAGTGTTGCAGTGAAAGTAATCTTCCTTGCCTACCACTCTGTCATTTCCTTTTTTTGAGTCTTCTCACAGGCTTACTCCCACTTCTGCATCAAGTCTGGTCTTCTCATTCTTCTATTCAGTGCTGTACAGTGCTGTGACCCTACCTGCTTTTCAGTGCATTTCCCTCTTACATTTCATCTTGTGGTCTGCCCAGTCTCTTCTTCACTCACTCTTTGTCCTCCTCCTCTTTGCATGAGAAATTCTCTACTCAGCCTCTTCAATTTAGAGCTGAAGAGTCCCCCAGCAAAGACAGAGAAATGACTTGATAGTTCTAAGATATAAAGCAAGCAGAAAATGTAGATTAAAAAAACAAACAAACTTGATCCATCAGTAAAATGCAATAAAAAATACCCCCACAAACTTTTCGCATCAGTGTTATCAGATGCCTCTTTCAGTAATACCTGATATTTTAACATTTCTGTTGTGTCTGGCTATGTTGGGACTGAAGTGAATAGGAGCTGCATCTGTCTTAGGTTGTAAACTCTTCAGCATAGGAATCTCCTCTGTAGATCTACCTATGTGTTGTAAAGTGTCATGCCCACCTGTGGCATTATATCAGTAACATAGACTTTCCTTGGCTTGTGTCTCTTGTGCTCAGCTGGCTCACATCCAGTTACAGGAATGTGTTACATCTATCAGCACAAAGTAGTGCTGCACCCTTCAGACAAACAATTTTTAGAAGCCTGTACTGTACCTATTCAGCCTTTAGACTGCAAGTATCTGTTACCCATTAGACAGAGCCATGGTGCTATATAAAAGTTAGCAATAAAGACATGTTTGGTAAACTTGTGATCTTGTTACTCACACCCATTTATAAGCTGTTGAGTACATTTATTTCATTCCTATCATTGCTCATTACCAAGATATGTGCCCAGAGAATTTAGTCACCCTTCAGCACTGTTACAGACAGCATTTCATATTGCAGCTGACTGGTGTGGGCAGTAGCGGCGCCAGCTCTTCCGGCGCCCTAGGCGGCGGAAGGTCCCGCCCCCGAAATGCCGCCCCCAACAGCGGCGGCGGAAGGTCCCGCCCCCAAATTTAAACGGGCGGCCGGGGCGCAAGTGCCCCCAAAATAGCAGCGCCCTAGGCAACCGCCTAGGTCGCCTAATGGGTTGCGCTGGCCCTGGGTGTGGGAGGTGGACATCTTCACTACCGGAGTAGTTCCGGGGTTTATTCTTTCTGTAGAATATTTCAACACTTAGCAGTTACAGAGTTTCTGAAACACTATTCACACTAGACCATTTCTGCATAACAGAGACAAGATAGTACTTTCCTTCCTACCTAGATGTTTGCACTGTGCTTGTGAGCATGGTAGCTGGGTGCCTGAATCAGGGGAGACAACTGTGTGTGGGGCCCCGGAAGGTCACATGCCCCTCCCCAATCACCTGGGGCGGGCAAGGGCTCAGCAGCACCCAGGAGCCAGAGCTTGAGTGTGGAATGTGATGAGTTCTGTGCTGCTAAGGACTTCTGATGTCTGCCCTTGGTGCAGGGACTTTGTTTATAAACAGAGGCAGGGTGATTAAGATAACAAAAGGCTTGTCATTAAATTAAGGATCATTAAATTATCCTGAAAGCCTTCCCAGGCACTTCAGCTAAAGGACAGGAAACAAAGGGTAGGAATAAATGGCCCATTTTATTGGGGAGAGAAGTAAATAGAGGTGTCCCCAGGGATCTGTACTAATCTGGGATCAATGCTGTTCAACATATTCATAAATGATCTGCAAAAAGGGGTAAAGAGTGAGGTGGCAAAGTTTGCAGATGATATGGCTACTTCCACCTTCTCATGTTCTCTGTAAGTATAAATATCTTCTTACTGTATGTTCCATTCTATGCATCCGAAGAAGTGGGCTGTAGCCCACGAAAGCTTATGCTCAAATAAATTTGTTAGTCTCTAAGGTGCCACAAGTACTCCTGTTCAAAATTACTCAAGATAGTTAAGTCAAAAACAGACTGCAAAAAGTTACAAAAGGATTGCACAAAATTGGGTGACTTGGCAACAAAATGGCAGATGAAATTCAATGTTAAATGCAAAGTAGTGCACATGGCAAAATATAATCCCAACAATACATACAAAATGATGGTGCCTAAATTAGCTGTTACCCATCAAAAAAGAGATCTTGGACTCATTTTCAGTAGTCTGGAAGCAGGGCCGACTCCAGCGTTTTTGCCGTCCCAAGCGGCAAAAAAAAAAAAAAAAAAAAAAAAAAAAGCCGCGATCAGCAGCAGCTCTACCGTTACCGCTTCATTCTTCGGCGGCAATTTGGCAGCAGGGACTGAGGGACCCACCACCGAATTGCTGCCGAAGAGCCGGACGTGCTGCCCCCTTCCATGAGCTGCCCCAAGCACCAGCTTGCTGCGCTGGTGCCTGGAGCCGGCCCTGTCTGGAAGCACTATGTTTCCAGAGTACTGCAAATGTATAAGAATCCTTCTCATTGTGCCTGTATCATCCTGAACTCATTCTCCAGCTTCAGAAGACTTAAAAATGATCTCCAGTCATCAATGGGACAGAGACAACTGAATAAT
The DNA here is from genome assembly GCA_003942145.1 of Platysternon megacephalum. Lineage (NCBI taxonomy): Eukaryota > Metazoa > Chordata > Testudines > Platysternidae > Platysternon > Platysternon megacephalum. The sequence goes on along the minus strand of QXTE01000198.1, from coordinate 110,470 downwards.
GTAGCTGTCCTTAACATGCAGGTTGGAGGGACCTTTGTGTCCCTCCAACATGGTGCCTGTAAAATTACTGCACTTCCTATCTCTCTTCCACGTATGGCCTCTGCAGAGCAACATTCTATAGATCGGGGTGGCCAAACTTACTGACCCTCCGAGCCGCATATGACAATTTTCAGAAGATCAAGAGCAGGGACGCGCCTGTTGGGGCTTAGGGCTTCAGACCAATGGGAGGCACCTGCAGGAATGAGAGGCTTCAGCCATGCTCCTGCTGAAGCCCCACTGGGCAGAAGCCAGAGGTGATGCATGGGGGGGAATGTGGGGTCGCATCCCCCACCCTCCCCGATTTTTGCCAGGGTTTCCGGCCCCACTCGGTCACATGGTGCCACCAGGCCCCCTTCCTGCATGGCAGCTGCGGGAGCTGGCAAGCTGGGAGCTGCAGCCATGGGGAGAGGCAGCAGTAAACAGGAGCAGCAGGGAGAGCTGCTACTTTTGCTGCTACCTCTCCCCATAGAGCTGAAGCAGCAGCCCCTCCCTGCAGCTCCTAGCTGTTTGCCGCTGCCCTGGATGCTGCAGGGAGGGGCTGCTGAGGGTAAGAAGGGGGGCATGCCTGGTGGGGTGGGGCCCGAACCGTTAAATTGTGCTCCCCCATTCTCAGCAGGCACCAGTCATCTCTGGCAGAAGTCCCTACCCCTACCACCCCGCTGCAGGGCAGAAGCCACAAGCTCTCCTCCCCCCAGGCTGGTAGGCAATCACCTTTGAAACCATATTTGGGGCACTGCAAATATGTTTGATGGTTTGGATGTTCTCATTGCAGTCTCACAAAAGTGTCTCTGATTTTCCACTTGACTGCACGTCCTATAAAGTGAGGCCAGCAGAAAGATTAATTCACCTGCATGAGCTGGGGAACTGCAGTCTCCTCTGAACAGGGGAAACCAGTTCAATCTGGCTCTCACAAAACTCAACCCACACAACTCCCCAGCAAAGATATTACTGTACATTACGATAGTTACATCAGCAGATTTATTGCAATTGGCTGATCTGAGCCCCAGAGGATGGAATGCTGTTACCTAGTAATTATTCAAAGCTGGTTTTAAATTAACTCTTTGATGAGTGTCGCAAACACCATGCGTAACCCTGATGTGCTGACTAGATATTGTAAATTGGCATTGGACATTTTGAAAATTCATCGTAATTCTGCTCCATCTGAATCAGAGAATCTAAATCAATGACCACCCAATAAAGTCTTATTCTTTTGGGCCTGTGACTGCCCGTGGCAAGAGAACTGGGATAGAGAATTTACCTTCTAAATACTTGTAATGGTTAGTGACATGGAACTGGGAATTGCTGCCCACAGCCTTGGTGCTGATAGATTTTCAGACCGCCTGGGGTCAGAGTATATTCTTTCCTTTTTTGTTGTCATGGTAAATCCAAGTAACTTAGTAAGCATTCACCTCTGCTAACACAAAGCTGTTGTATTCCAGGTCCATGTCACCTTCTTTGCTGGCTCTGACAGAGGCAAGAGTGCACCGAAATATACCTAGATTACAAGAAAAATTAAGTGACTGCCCAGGGCACCAGGAACCTAGTGAGACGGACCTGATTTAGGAGAAGGAATGTTGGGTGTAACCTTTGCTTCTCTTCTGGGGAGTTGCATCCAGAACCTGTCATCCACTGTAAGATGAGCACAGGTCTTTTCTGATGAACCAGCTTCTAGTCCAGACACAGAAATTCCTGTAGGGGAGGGAGAAGAGGGAGCCTGACTAACCATATTTATGTTGTGCTGGAAGAGTGTTTGTTATGTACATGGTGCAATACCCTGTGTGATCCTTGAGAAGTGACTGATCCCTTCTCTGTGGAGCTTGGAGCCCAAAGGCACAAGTGGGTGTGAAACTGTATAGTTCTCAGAGTGGCAGATGCTCCTAGCCAGAATGCTTCATGAAACAGGTTCATATGGGAGGATCCCCTGTGTGTGGGAAATACATGTGAGTGTACAGGAAAGCAGTTGATTCTCCTGAACCACATTTATGCCTGAGCATGCATTCCTCTGATATTGGCAGCAGGAGAGACCACAGCATAGAAACTCCAAAGATTTAATTTACAGTGATTACCTGTAATTTAGTGCCAATGTGAAATGGGAGGCTCCTCCACCAACTTTTCCATATTGTGAAAGCCATTATGTGGACCTGGGTAAGGGTATCACTAGTCCACCTGGGACAACTTTAAAATCCCCTCACTGTGTTGTCAACCCAATCACTTGTGATCTCCCCTTTCCTTTCCTCTGTTGTGCTGCACCATGTTTCAAAAGTGCTTTAGATGCTGGTGTTTTGTAATAAGTGCATAGTAGCATGGAGCAGAACAAAGGGGAATGGAGGGGAGGGGAGTGAAAGAAGGAAAACTGCAGAGAGGGAGGAAGGGACATTTAAGAGGTGGGGCACTCACCCATGTACTAGTTCTCCCACTCACACAGTCCTCTCTCTTTCCCCGCATTCCTTTTTTTCCCCTCTGCCCCTCTTTTGTGTTCTGGTCTCTGACAAAGTGATGTTAAAATAATTTAGTTGGGGTTGGTCCTCCTTTGAGCAGGAGGTTGGATTAGATGACCTCCTGAGGTCTCTTCCAACCCTAATCATCTATGAATGTTGTTCGGCCCTTGCTTTATTTACTGGACACCATCCAAAACCTGCACTGAATAAAGAATTATTGGTATTATTATGGGCATTTCTATGGCATTCATCACCATAGTATACCAGGTTTCAGAGTGGTAGCCGTGTTAGTCTGTATCAGCAAAAAGAACGAGGAGTACTTGTGGCACTTTAGAGACTAACAAATTTGTTAGTCTCTAAGGTGCCATAAGTACTCCTCATTCTTTTTTCATAGTATACCAGTAACTCACAGATATTCTTAAATGTATTTTCACAGCTCCTGTGAGACAGGTAAACAGTATTGTTCCCCTATGGGGAGCCAAGGCACAATAGTGTTTGCTAATTTTGGATATCTATCTCATGACAGGTAGGCCTGATTTTTTTTCAGAACACTTTTAATAGTGCTTTATATGCTTTAACAATTAGTTGTCACAACACCTCTAAGGGAGCAAAGAGTTGTTAGACTCATCTTACTGTGGGGGACATGGAGATAAAGAGGTGAAATGACTTCCCCAATGCCATGTAGTGTGTCATTGGAAAAACCAGGACTAGATCTCAAGTCCACCTGACTCTCACTCATGTACTCATGTTTCCAGAGCTTCCACTGACTTCAGTTTCAGTTGTGAAAGCTTGGCTTAGCTGCAGATTGGGCCATCAGAAAATGAACACACATTCAGTGGTCACCGGCTTTGGTTTAAGAGGCTTGCCAAGCATCACATAAGTCTAGAAAGATGGAATCCAGTTCTCCTGAGTGGCATGCAGCTGCCTTAAATCATAAGACCATTCTTTCTCTTCCTGCAGTGCCCAGTTTTATTCTCTGTAGCAGTAGAGAACGAGGTAAAGCTACTGCAGATAACCTGGTTCAAAACACAATCCTGGTTCTCTACCTGGGCACTAGCTGTGATCATGTCATGTCATGTCAGTCAAGCCTGTATCATAATGCATACGTGCAAGGTGGACAGAATTAAGGTTCCATCCATAATTCTAGTGTTTCTTAACTTTCAAGTGCTTGACATTGCAACTTTATTTTTATTTTAACATAACTTTTAAAATATAATTTCCTAGCTGTTTCATTAAAGGAGAAGGTCAAAAACAAACAACTGGATGAAGCTGTAACACTTGAACTTTCACTAAGCATCATCAGCAGGGTTTGAACCCAAGTACAGTTAAGTGTGGCTAAATTAATGGGATTTGCCTCTGTCATATTAGATATCTGGGTTCTATTCCCTACTGATGTAACCTCTCAATGGGTGTGAGGCTTGCTCATTGATAATGGTTGTGAAGGGCACAGACCAACACCATGCACTGTAATAGAAGAAGGGAGTCTAAAACTCATGATCTGCTGGGAATGTGCCCTGTTCTGGGAACCAGATGGAGGGTTCTTGCCAAGAAGCCAAAAAACAAGCTGTCCCACACCAACCACAAGTGGCAAATGGTGACTTTTTGATGGCTTATTACTGTCAAATTGCATGGGTAAAATTAGAGGGCAGGTTGAAAATGGAGCTCCAATTGCTGAAGCAGCAAAGGTCAAATGTGTTAACCCCTCGGTGCCAGGAAACAGAATATTTTAATTTTCATCCCTCTGGTATTCAGGTTTTACAGCATTGTTAGATCCAGCAGTGCAAATCTAGGTCTTGTAAATAGTTCCAGGAGGATCTGAAGAAATGTTGCTAAAATGGAAAGTGTGAATATTTACCACATGCTGTCTTCAGTAATGTACAGGATCTTTCCAGGAGTGTAAACATATTTATCAATGCTCAGGTTTTTGTTCCTGTCATGAGTGGAGTTGAAGTTTGACATAAACATGGGTAGGAATTCCCAAGGACCTCAGGACTGAAATAAATAAAAACACTGAAATGTGCCAAACCTTTGATTACAGACATTTAGAAAGTATTTATTCTTTTTCAGTTAAACCATCTGGTCTGTGGCTCTCAAAAATTTTGGTGTGGAGTGCATCTTACCAGAGAGAGAGAGAGAGACACTTGTGGACACCTCCCTTCCTGTTCATGATTGCGTGACATCCCTGTAAAAACTGCTTACATGGAAAAGTAACTCTAGCAAAGTATTTAAGTATTTTAACTGTCTTTAGGTCAATATGTATTTGTGGTTTTTGAGAAGAGTTAATTATACAGACTCCTTTTGTTCTTCATTTCATCTCCCTCTCTCGTGCTTTCTATTTCTTTCTCACATTTGCTCCCTGCATATGTTTTTCTGCTGCGTGGTCCACTTCCACCTGCTCTCCTCAGAGTACTGCTCAATGGTATCATTCTTTCTCCCTGTTTCCCCCTGCTGGCTTCAGTCCCCAAGGACAGCTCTGACTACTCTTTACAGGTCCCCAGACCCTTTTTTTGCCATGAAGAGTCTGGATACCTGTAGAAACAGCTGGAAGCAATGAGGATGCAGAAACAAGTGACTACCAACTCTTCAGCAGTCCCATTATAGACCCCTAATCTCTGGCTGAGTTACTTAAGTCCTCAAATCATGATTAAAAGACATCATGGGCCAATCAGAGGCAGGAGTCAATTTATTGATACTGAATGAGAGATGATAGGTAAGTGTGGCAAATGGATGATGCTACTGTAGTGAGTCCCATGCTTTTCTTTTGTGGTGGGGGGTCAGGTTGCTACTCCTTGCCCCTATTCTTGGGCATCAAGGGCTCCACAAGTGCCCCAGTGGGGAAGAAGAGGGGAGCAGGGAAGGGACCCACATCTGCCCCCTTACTCCAGGTCCCAGCCCCTTCAGCTTTATGGGCTTCTTACCCTCTTTTCCCTTGGGTAGGGTTTCCCTCAGTCCTTTGTGCCAGGGAGTCCCAGGAGGAGTGAAAAGAATAGCACAAGTATATAGGGACAAAATCAGAAAGGCTAAGGCACAAAAGGAATAAGAAGAGCTTCTTTAAATACATCAGAAGCAAGATAAAGACAAAAGAAAGTATAGGTCTTCTGTTTATCAGGGAAAGAAAGCTAATAAGTGATGACATCAAGATGGCTGAGATGTTTAATGCCTATTTTGCTTCAGTCTTCACTAAAAAGATTTATGGTGGTCAGATACTCAACCCAATTAATATTAACAACAAGGAAAAAGTAACACAGCCAAAATAGGGAAATAAGTTAAAGAATAACAAGTTGGGACAGAGTGTTAAGCAGAATGAGAATAAGTGGTCAGTTTTCACTGTGGAGAGAGGTAAATGGCGCCCCCACTCCCCCAGACCTGTACGGGGACCAATGTTCATAAATTATCTGGAAAAAGGGTGAACAGTGAGGTGGTAAAATTTGCAGATACAAAATTACTCAAGACAGTTAAATCCAAAATTACTCAAGACAGTTAAATCCAAGAGTTGCAAAGGGATCTCACAAAACTGGGTGACTGGGCAACAAAATGGCAGATGAAATTCAATGTTGATAAATGCAAAGTAATGCACGTTGGAAAACATAATCCCAACTGTAGATGCAAAATGATGGGGTCTAAATTAGGTGTTACCACTCAAGAAAGAGATCTTGGAGTCATCATGCATAGCTCTCTGAAAACATCTGTTCAAGATACAGTGGCAGTCAAAAAAGTTAATGTTAGGAACCATTAGGAAAGGGATGGATAATACAGTAAATAGCATAATCCCACTATATAAATCCCTGCTACACTCCAGACTTCATACAGTTCTGGCTGCCCCATCTCAAAAAAGGTATATTAGAATTGGAAAAGGTACAGAGAAGGGCAATAAAAATGATTAGGGGTGTGGAACAGCTTCCATGTGAGGAGAGATTAAAAAGATTGAGACTGTTCATTTTAGAAAAGAGATGACTAAGGTAGGATATGATCAAGATCTATAAAATCATGAATGGTATGGAGAATGGGACTAAGGAAGTGTTATTTACCCCTTCACATAACACAAGAACCAGGGGTCACCGAATGAAATTAATATACATTAAGTTTAAAACAAACATAAGGAAGTACTTTATCCCACAATGCACAGTCAATCTCTTGTTGCCAGGAGATGTTGCGAAGGCCAAAACTATAACTGGATACTAAAAACAATTAGATAAATTCATGGAGGATAGGTCCATCAATGGCTATTAGCCAAGATGGTCAGGGATGCAACCCCAGGCTCTGGTTGTCCCTAAACTGCTGACTGCCAGAAGCTGTGACTGGATGACAAGGGATGGATCACTTGATAATTGCCCCGTTCTGTTCATTTCCTCTGAAGTATCTGGCATCAGCCACAGTCTGAAGACAGGATTCTGGGCTAGATGGACAACTGGTCTGACCCAGTGTGGCTGTTTTTATGTTCCAAACCCGTAAATTAGTGCTCTAAACTACGTAGTTAATGAATTGACAATACAGTCTCTTCAGTCTTTTCAGGCAAATGTCATTTAAAGAAACCATATAAGAGGAATGATGCACTGAGTAATCAAATTAGGCATTTAACTCATCAGCCATGAGATTTCTTCCTTCCCTTCCATATTTCTGAGTAGCTTATTGTATGGATGTAAGAGAGTCAAAGTGTATCCTGTCCTATCAGCATTAATAATAAAGGGCTTAGGGTTCTCTTACTCCACTCAAGACAGCTAAAATTTAAACAAGGCGGGTGTGAAATGGTGTTTCTTCATCCCTCATATACTCTGCCTGTGTCATATAATAGTCTAGTCTCCTGAGGGGTGCAATACTTTGGTCTAATTTTGATTGTTGGGTTTAGTATGCATGTGCTTGGTGCTGTTGGTAGCCTGTGATATGCAGGAGGTCAGACTAGTTGATCTGGTGGTCCCATCTGGCCTTAAACTCTGTCTGTGTGTGACCTGTGGTTCTTAATTAGGGTTAGTTGTAAACATCATTGTAAGCGTCCTACTTAAAACATGTTTTGTTACACAATCTGAAGCTTAATTACACTTACCTAAGACTGGCACATGCCCAAGGAAAGATAAAGTGCTTCCCCAAGCTTTTAATAACATTTAACACTGAGAGTGATTATCCATTGGAACAATTTACCAAGGGTCATGGTGGCTTCTCCATCATGGGCAATTTTTAAACCAAGACTGGATGTTTTTCTGATGGATCTGCTCTAGTTCAAAAGGAATTATTTTGACTAAGTTCTATGGGCCTGTGTTATACAGGAGGTCAGACAAGATGATCACAATTGTCCCTTCTGACTTTGGAATCTCTGAATACTCATGGACCAAGATATCCTAGGTGGGATGTAATGGGTGAAACATGGTCCATAAGAAGGAAAAAGCAACTTCATGTTTGGCCAATTTAACTTTGGGTTTTGGACACTAGAGGCAGGAGTTGTGGAAGGAAATGGCAAATATCATGCATCTGTTCTACAACTTGGTTTTATGGAAAAGAAGAGGGTTGGCCCTGTTAGCAGACTTGTAACCCATATTATTATTATTATTTTAGTTCTATAGTATCATAATTGTGTAGGTCACGGGCCAAATAAACATAGAAGACGTGTCCCTGCCCAACCAACTTACAAGGCGTTCTCCCCTGGAAACATTGCTGAAATGTGGAATTCTGATTTTATGTAAATTACATGACCGCCTGCCTTTAACAGGTAATTCTCTGTTAAATGCCACAATACAGTAGTCTGAGCTACATGCAGGCATTGTTGGCAGAGTGCTCTGGTGTTGACTTGTGCCCGTGCACATACTGGACATCAGGGGTTTTCCTTTAAAAAGTTCATAGGTTTGTTTAGTTTCTGTCTCCACTGTACTCGTTAATTGTTTGTTAATAGTTTTGGCGTTAATGATATGTAGACATTTAGTTCCTGTTTGTTTGGCCCTCTGCCCTGGAGAAAGCTTTTGAAAGCAGAGCTGTTTTTCCTGAGTGAGTAAGACCTGCCTACACTAATGACCCTTGTCTTTCTCTCCTCTGCTCTTTTAATCTTCCCCGTCTCAAGAGTTAACTAGAAACAAAAGCTGGCAACTCATCCTGGAAATGAGGCTGTTATGAGATTTCAGTACAATGTGATCAAATTCAAAGGGAAAGAACTAGGGGAGCTTCCTATCCCACTGTTCTAGGTATCTTGTATCTTTGTACTGGGTTTTTCTTGTCTTCCATATTAATTTCAAGGGTGCTTATAAATGAAAAAAAAATGTCTGTGTCCTTTTGCTGCTTTGAGGTCTTATTTTTCACACACAGAAATGTAGATCTTGTCTATGCTAACCCATTTTTTTCCTGAAAAACTCTGTGACCAACTAAAGAAACAGTGGGATTATATCACATCAGAAAACAAGCAACTGAAACTTGATTAATCTACTCAAACTTGTTACAAGTCTTTGGTTCAGCTTTTTGGCCCTGTTAAGGCTGCTTTGCAATGCCCCAGTGACTATGCAGCTTTAAATGGATGGTTAGTTGAACTGGTTGGGTTGGCATAGCAGTTCCTATCGCACCTTCTTTCACACCCTGATGTAGGGAGAGCAATCAGACAGCAATCAGACAGCAGCTATGTCCACCTCATGATACCCCAGTTGCCATACGGGCCCTTAAGGGGCCACTGTCCCTTGTGCAATTTAGAGAACCCCTGAGGCTTCCCTTAAATTGTGCCTCAGGACTTGACCCCGTGTTTGGCAGTGCCAGGATCAGGGTGCTGTAAAGGTGGCTTTAAACTGAGGTTTGTGAACGCAAACACCCTCATTGAAGTGTGCAGTGGTGATTACATATGCAAGTCAGGTATGAGCAAAAGGATGCATTTGAAGTTTTGGCCTGGCTGTACAGTGTGCTGCTTGTGTAACTGTGATCACCTTAGGGGGGGGGGGGGGGGGGAATAACACTGGATTTTGCATGTAAATTTAATTTCTAAACTCCGAGACACTTCTTGGTCACAGCATGCTGCCCTAAACTTAGATAGTGTCAAATGTGCACAGGTTATACCCCCAACTCTGTTCTATGAGTGGGCATGACATTGACATGCTCAAGAATCCTCAGTTTGTGGTGGTGATGTCTTTGGTTTCTTTCCCCAAATGCTTCTGAGACTACTGGGAACATGTGATAGGTGTATTGCATGGATTATGGAAATGCTTAGCGTCCTGGATTTGCTTTCCCAGGTCCCCAGAATTGGTTTTCCAGCCTCAAGGTGATTGCAATGTTTGTCTTTCTCATTCTTAGAGGTCAGACAGGAAGCTTGAAGAAAATACTAATTTACATTTTGTTTTGCTTGAGAAAGTTTAGCATGGTACAGTAACTTATTATGCAGATATAGAGGTAGTAGCATAGCACAAAAGTACAGAAATGAAGTGGGCACTGGCAAAAATATTCCATTACTGATTAATTTGTAAAATCTGGAAAAAGTATCCTTAACACCTTGAGTTTCCCATGCTATTTCTGTGGGATACATAATTCACAATATCACTGGCATTACAAGGAAATTAGACTTAATTGAAACCATTCTTTGAAAGGTTTATTAATTGCTAACAAACTGGGATTAGATCACAACCAGACCGTAACTGTAATTAAACACCTATGGGAAAAGCCAATGTTCTAGCCAATGTTCTGACCAATCTTAACGCCAAGTGTCAATGTATAAAGTCAGTAAAACACTGAAGCAAATACAACCCCCATCCCCTTAGGAATATTGTAATAGTCTCATTGTTTAACTCTGTCACTCTCAATTCACCTGAGGCAGGAGAGTATCCTACAGGCTGTACTTTATGTTGTTGCATTTGTTCTAGGACAAGAGTTGCAAAGTAGAGAGGCAAAAAAGAAACACAAATACAGATATATAAGGAAATATTGTGGAAGCAAGAGAAGTCATCCTGTTGTTGTAATGCAGAGAGATGAGCTATTTTCCTGCATTGCACTTCACAATGACATTCAGAATGAAAATGTATTAATTTACAGTCATCACTATCATTGTGCAGGGAAAAATGCTTTTTAATGCTAGTGAAGAAATAGGGGATTGGCTCCATGATCAGAGACATTACAACTATTGCAACTGAATCACTGACCGAGGGCCACATCGATGGTCTCAAAGCCCTTAACATAGGCAAACTTGTCACAAGAGAAGTCCACCTGCAGCTGCATCACACCGCTTCTGTGGGGTGTGAATTCAAAGTAAATCTTTGATCGCTCCCTGGGTGCCAGTGCTGCCACACTAAAACAAAGAAAACATCAGTGAGTTCAGGCTCAGATAGGAAACTCTCCTATTATGTATCCCAGAGAGGCCCAAGGAACAAGCTAAATTGGAAAGGAAAAGCAAAGCCACCTATAACTGTCACACCAAAGAGACGATTTGAAGTATCTGAGGGTCAGCCCTGTTTCCTAGGAATTAGTTGGACTCAAGGCACCTGTGTGAATCAGGAAGCAATAAGAAATGCTAGATTTATAAAGGGAAAGAGATGAGAGGGCGGACAGTGCTACTGCACATCTCCATATTTAGATGCAATACAGAGCTGTCAACTGTCCAGTTTTGAGATTGTTGATTTGGGTCCTCAAAATGGGCAAAAACTCATATTTTAAAGAGCCCCCCCCAGTTGCCAGGCACCTGCGTTACTGACACCCCATCATCATCGCCTAGGGGCAGACGTGTGGAGGGGTTTGTTTTTTTCTTTCCCCTGAACTGGGCTGGTAATTCAGAGGCAAGAGCTTCCAGGGACCCTCTGTGGAATTTCATTTTGCAGACCCCTGTGGATTACTAAGGGGACTTTTATAGTTCCCACAGGAAGCATAAGCCAGACCAGCTCATGGTAAAACATGCTGTTAGCCCCAGTATGGAATATTGAACATTGTGGATTCCTCACTGAAGAGCTCAAAAAGACAATGCCCAGCAAAACAATAATGAATGGGGTATTCTGCTCACAGGCTTTGCAAAGGCACATTTTTTTCCCAGATTCCCATTCACCAATATTTATTTATTTTAAGGGAAGCCAAAGCAACCCTGCTTGCTTATGCTGGGAGGACGAAAGCTATGGCAGGCTTTTATCTATCTACTGTATCTTGGACTCATCACTGTACTATCTGAGTAGCTCCCACATATTTAAAAGCAGAAATACAAAGCCCTGCTCTAGGTGCTGCACTGAAGACTCACCCACCTGTTCCACCACACTTCCTCTTTCATTTTTTTAAACAAAAAGTCAAGAATAACAAATAAATTTCACCTGAAAATGGGAAATCTCCAAAAGTTTTACTTCTGTTTCGTGTGTTGCACTAAAGATTCCTGATGGACTGAAAACTGCAAAGTCACATGTTCAAGACTTGATGGCACACCGAGAACACACCCAGCAGATCTGGGCATTGTTCTTCATATGTATTTCCTAAGACTTGCAGTTTCATACTTAGTTTAAAATACATGTTGAAGATGGAATGTAAGTGTTCTAAGTCTTGCTCACCAAGAAACCAAGGTCAGGACTCTGTCAGTCTTTTATCAAAAGTGATGGGCAGATGATGCCCCTTTTACTTACTCTATCTTGACCTCTTTATTCATCAGTTTCACCAGCACCACACAGTCCTTCACTGGGTCCGGGAGAGGATTGGCATACGAGATCTCTACAGTAACAGGCTTGTTCACCACAACCTGTGCAGGAATCTAAATGGGGGGGGACAAACATTTCTGATGATTCACAGTTCTTATGCTCTCTCCTCCCCCCCTTGGAGGACATTTACTTGTGAACAGCCAAAGGTGTTAACCTTTTCAGGAGGTGTCAGACACTCTCCCAGGAATGGAGTGGCAGACATAATGCAGATGTGGGCAGAGCATATTTTTCCTTCAGGGGATGGATAGGCTAAAGGTAGAACTATGGAATTTAGCTTCTGGTTGATGTGCATCTCCCCTTTCCTTGGTGCTAAATCATAGAATATCAGGTTGGAAGGGACCTCAGAAGGTCATCTAGTCCAACCCCCCTGCTCAAAGCAGGACCAATCCCCAGACAGATTTTTACCCCAGTTCCCTAAATGGCCCCCTCAAGGATTGAACTCACAACCCTGGGTTTAGCAGGCCAATGCTCAAACCACTGAGCTATCCCTGCCACCCAGCATTGGGCTGGTATTAGCTGTGCAGTTGAGCGGAGGCAGGGAAATTTATATATTTTAAAAGATTTGAGGCTCAGATTTACTCAGACATGTCTTTTTAAATTGGTTTGTCCTTTAGTTTGCTGCCTGATTTTCTGTAGTACAATAAGCACTGAACATGCTCTTGATAGTGATTAAAGATGCAAAGCAGTATAAATCAACCTTCATGTTAGTGTGAATTCAGGCCCCAAGTCTATTTCAGGACAGGGCAATGTCATTTGAGAGCAGCCAGAAAACTACAATAATTAAAGTAAGAATGGAAAATTTATAACTAATCCAAAACAAATGATCTGATGGCACTTGACTTGGAAGGTGACTTGATCCTAGAATTCCCATAAGTACATAAGAATGGCCATACTGGGTCAGAACAAAGGTCCATCTAGCCCAGTATCCTGTCTTCTGACCGGGGCCAATGCCAGGTGCCCCAGAGGGAATGAACAGAACAGGTAATTATCAAGTGATCCATCCCCTGTCGCCTGTTCCCAGCTTCTGGCAAACAGCCCATCTTCTGGGCTGAGCTCCAGCCACAGGACTCTGTGAGAACTCTTCCATTTGCTTTCCATTATGGGCAGCAGGGAGACAGCTCTTTACCGTGATGAAGATGGTTGGAGTCTCCAAAGTGATGGTCTTCTCCACCAACATCTTTGTCTCCTGTGTGTGCATGACTTCACACAAGGCAGTCACTAAGATCTTTTTATCATCAGTCAGGGACTTTTCATACTGTGCATAAGAGATCTTTAACTGAATCTGTTTCTCTGAAATGCAAACATATTTGGAAAGTATCAGACTCCAGTAATTTCACAGATGCCCCAGGTGACTGTTTTTAGTCTTCTCTGTAGTATGTGTTTACAGGATGGCACAGACAGAGGATGGTTGGTTCCATGTGAATCTCTTGCCTGCAAGCCCCTGCTCTGCATCACTCCTTGTTGGCTGCTGCAGACAGTTCTGCTATCTGGTACAAATTCTATTTTGCTTCCTCAGTCTAACCCTACTCTCTTCAGTAGAGAGTACACTGGTGAAACTGAAAGCAGAATTTGGCCCTCTACATTTAATTGTATACCTGTCCTTATATTACTGACAACTGGCTCGGTAAGACATTTGGTCTATCCCTCCATGTATCCTTTTCTAGATTTTACCTCTGCTGACTGGGTGAAAGATTGGCCCAGTTATCACAAGGTCCCTTGTAGAATAGCCCAATCCCCTTCCTCACTGTCTCATTCCTTACAGTTTTTCTGCTATGTATGGAAAAAGAATAGCTTCTCCCTCTGCAGCCCTCTGGGGTAAAGAAGTTCTGTATATCTTGCACTTGTTTTATTAACCCTAACCTTGTTAAGGAGACATGGAGCTTTGCTGAAAGTTTTACTGTATCCTAATTTGTTTTTACTGCATGTACACCCTCCTCCGTTAAATTATCTTCAGTGATCCCTATTGACTGAGAGAGAGAGAACATAGCCTAGTCTTTCAACACTCTTACCCATTAGCCCACCACAGAGAGAAATTATTTTATGGATATCATCTTTTTTTTTTTTAACACTATAATCGTCATGTTAGTAAAGGATGGACAAGCATATTTTGTTCCTGGGCAATTTTGCAAGAATTGCAAGCCTGACATAGATATGCATTTGGTGTATCTTCCTCCTTTACATTTGACTGTGAATAGTTATTTTCTCAGTTTAAGAACATGGTTTTGTTGACTGTCCAATCATATGAAAAGTTACCTTCTTTAGAACCAAGATCAACAGATGTGGCTGCCTGCAAGATCTCTGCCACTGCTCTCCTTGTGTACAGGATGGTTGATGCACTCAGGTTCACCTTTACAGGTTTATATTCAGAGGACAGGTTGGTGAGAATTAAGATTAAGTTGATATCTTTGCCAAACACAGGGGGTTCAACTAGCTTGAATACCCCAGAGACCTCAGGTTTTCTAACTGTTTCTGATGATCCCTCATTAGGAGCTTCTGAGAGTCTTTCTGTGAGGTTTGATCCACGTGCCTTGGCACAGGCCTTTTTATACACCTCTCTTTCCTCGTGAGAGCCTGGGTGAAAGGGAAACATCAGTAAATTTCATAGCCATGTCTCCATTACACAGTCCCTAGGTTAAGGTTATAAAGAGAGTCCAGTATACCAGCTCTGCACTACCCACCAACCTGAGGTACCTGCAGATCCCACTTGTATAGTATCTCCCTGGATCTGGGATTTGCACATCTACCTATTTGTGATACAGTGAAATTATAACGGTCACTAAAATGAAGCACATTGTCTTCCTGCTAATTGCTGGTTCATAGGGCTCCTATTGTCTCCTGTCTTTCACCACAGTATGCATGATAACTAACTTCTACACTATTTATGGTAGCATTAAAAACACCCTGAGCAAATTTCCAGAAGTGGCCACTGATTTTAGGTGCTCAACTCAGGATGCTTTCATCTGAGCATCTCCAGCTCCCATTAACTTCAGTTCATGCTTTAAGTGCTCAGCATTTGTGAAAAATCAGATTCCAGGTGTTTGAAGTCAGGTATCCAGACACTAAAGCACCCAATAGCAGTGGCCACTTCAGAAAATGTGTCTGTAAATCACTGATGTCATAGCACCAGCATGATTTAAAACCACAAAAGCCAGTTAGCAGAAAAAAGTTGCCCCTGCTTAGCTCAGCACAGCATTTCTTGCCAGTCTGAATGTTCATCCTATGAGCATTTCATGCCATGAATAAACTGAACTGTATTTTGTGACAAATAAACTTCTAATTGCAGTATTCCAGAGCCATCATGCAGACAAATGACAACATTTATGATACAAGCTATGTGGGGGAGGACACACGTGCTCAGATTTTAAAACTGTTTCCATCTAGTTTAATACAGTTTTAATCGTTAAAAATCTGAGTAGTTCCTCGGATGAAAATGCTTGACTGTTTTCTGGGGGTTTGTTACTCTGAGAGGGGTTGTTGCTGCTGGAAGTCAAGGAGGTTCACAGCAGCATGGAGCACAGAAAGGCTCAGACTCTTGTCGGGAGTAGGTTTGACTCCATCTCTTCACTGGGGGAAATCCATGCTGGTGTCCTGCCTGTGCTCTATTATTATGTGTATTGTAGTAGTCCCCAGAGGCCTCAGTCAGGATCAGGGCCCCACCATGCTGTAGAAACACATTGTTAAGACAGTCCCTGACCTGAATCACTTAACAATTGTATTTAAGACAAGATGAAACAAGTGGGTGTAACAAACATTTGGAGGGAGGATGAGGGTATAAGTGATAGGAACGTGTGGCTACACAGGCCACAATTAGAAGACAGTGTTTTGTGGGGGACTGGGGATGTTAAAATATGAATAAATGCAACTTGACGCCCATTACTACTTCTCCATCCATCTATCAGGCCAGAACCGCAAGGTGGAGACAGGGCATCCAAGAGTGAATGTGCACAGGAGTGTCTGGGAGTCAGAGGGGGAAATGAGCCCGTGGCTACAGGTAGACAGGCAAGGAGAAAAAGGGATGATTCACTCCGAGAAGACGGGGTATTGCTGTAGGAAGGGTGAGGTGTCAGGGAGTGGTGGTGACATCTTTCTGATGAGGAAAGGGAGAAAAGGGGCTAGTGGGGAGGATCTGGTGAAGTTACAGGGTGGAAGGGTGACTGAGGAACTGAAACGAGTATTTACCCATCTGAATCTCCTCATATCACAGTTGTTAATGTGTTAAACTTTGCTCATTCAAAGTGAAACCATGGAATTGTCTCAGTTGTAAAGCAGAATTAATGACCGATGGAAACAAGCAGAATGATGTTCCCGTGGAACCCTCAGAATTTCAGGATATAGCTAGTGCATGCGGCTGCCTGTGAGGATTCAGTTCCTGTCATAGCTAATAGCATGAGTGGAACCTGGACATAGCCAGTGCCTTGGTGGCACAGAGAGGTCTAGAGATTTCTTATGTAGCTGGTGGTGTTGATGGGACTCAGTTTCAATGATATTAGTGGTGTCTTCTACAATCATTTTTTTGACTTCAGTTTTCAGGAAATGTTAATTGCTGGTTTATTTTGGGTGGCAAAATGTATCTGTCAACTCTGTGAAACAATTTATTGCAGAATATTGGCCAGTGCATTTCCTGCTAAAGATTCTATCCAGCGCACAATACCATGAATGTGGTACCCATTGTTTTATGAAGCAAGACTGAAAACAGTATTGCCAAGAATATTGTTCCAAATGAAGCAGAGAAGTGATTAAACCAAAATATGCAACCAGTCCTAACCCTCCAGTGCTGAGAACCCCAAGGGGAAATTAAGGGGTTTTCCTTTACCTTCTGGATATTTATAATTGTTAGTGACATCCACACGGTAATTGCTGCCCACAGCTTTGGTGCTGATGGCCTTGCCAATTCTCTCAGTGTCACAATACACTTTTTTCCTGGTTCCATCTTTGTAGACAATCCATTGGTTGCAGTCAGCATTCACCTCCGTAAACACAAATAGGGTGTCATAGTTCAAGTCTACATCACCTTCTTTGATGGCTCTGACAGAAGCGGGACCGCACTGAAATATCCCTAGGGCATGAAGAAAAATCAGCAACCTTATTAGGCACTTTGAGTCTCAGCAAAGGGACATAATTTCATAAGAGGAACTTTATCTGTTACCTTTGCTTTGCTCTTGCGGAGTTGAATCTAGAACCTGCCATCCACTGTATGGTGTTCCCAAGTCTCTTCGAATGAGCCAAACTTCGTTCCAGACATGATAATCCCTGAAGGTGAGAATGAACAGAGGTGCGGTTCAAAAGAAGGGCAGAAATCCAGCCAATCAGTCTAATGATGGGACTATGAAGAGATCCTTCGGAGGACCTACATATTATCACTCTGGGCACAAGAATGGAGTATGATGCTTTTAAGGTGTTGCTGAGATGTAACATTGAGTCTCTTGGGATTGTAACAGAACATGATGGCTTCCCTAAGGGAAAATGATACTATCTGGGTATTACTGGGGTCCAGCCTTTAAGAAAGAGCATCCTGGGGGACAGTGACCCAGAGGAGTCGTGTGACTACTAGGACTATATAAGAAAGCATCTGTAACTCAGTTAGGGAGTCTCCAGGTGAAAACATGACCTGGAGGATGGCTCTCAATTAAGGAAGCTGGGTAAACCTTGGCCCAGGAGGGGCTGTAAGGGAAACCTGCAGGGAGAAGGAGGCACCTGCAGAACTAGATGGTGAAACCTGGGGAAGGGGTTCTCTGTTGAGAGAGTAAGATAAATGGGGCTGTAGTCTGTGAGAGACAGGTCACAAAAAGGACCCTGAAAGGTGTGAGAGCAAAAAGGAAAGACCGGAGGCAATATAGCACTGGTAGGGGCTTGACAGCTCAGTTAAGAACATAGAATATAAGAATGGCCATATTGGGTCACTGTCATGTCTTCTGGCAGTGGCCAGTGCCAGGTACTTCAGATGGAATGAACAGAACAGGCGATTATAGAGTGATCCATCCCCCTGCTAGAGGCTTAGGACACCCAGAGCATGGGGTTGTGTCCCTGACCATCTTGGCTAATAGCCATTGTTGGATCTATCCTCCATTAACTTATCCAATTATTTTTTGAACCAAGTTATAGTTTTGGCCTTCGCAACATCCCTTGGCAATGAGTCCCACAGGTTGACTGTGCATTGTGTGAAAAAGTACTTTTTATGTTTGTTTTTACACCTGGTGTCTATTAATTTCATTGGGTGACCCATGGTTCTTGTGTTATGTGAAGGGATAAATACCACTTTCTTCACATCATTCATGATTCTATAGACTTCTATCATATCCCCTCTTAGTTGTCTCTTTTCCAAGCTGAACAGCCTCAATCTTTTTACTCTCTCCTCATATGGAAACTGTTCAGTACTCCTAATAATTTTTGTTGCCCTTCTCTGTACCTTTTCCAATTCTAATTTTATTCAGGGGCCTCAGGATGGGAAATTTCAGAAGGGAAGGAAAGAGGAAGACTCAATCCTGTATTATCAGGGTAAGGAACCAATTAGTCCTGGTGAGAACAAAAGGACCACTGATTGAGTCCGGGGAGGGCAAAAGACTACTGCGTTATGCCCTCCATCAATAAATGGACTACTGGTGCAAGGAATAAGCCAAGAAATGTTGCCAACTCTTAAAATTTTATTGTGAGTCTTGTGATATCTGGTGTTTTTCTTAAAGCCCCACATGATGGAGTCAAGTGGTTGTGTGAGAATCTTGAGAATCTCCACTTTCATTACAAAAAAATAAATAAATCTAACCCAACTAGTTGTAGAGAAAAGCTGGAAAACATGAAGTGAGTAGTCTAAAGTATCAGGGGGTAGCCGTGTTAGTCTGTATCCACAAAAACAACAAGGAGTCCGGTGGCACCTTAAAGACTAACAGATTTATTTGGGCATAAGCTTTCGTGGGTAAAAAACCTCACTTCATCTGAAGAAGTGAGGTTTTTTACCCACGAAAGCTTATGCCCAAATAAATCTGTTAGTCTTTAAGGTGCCACCGGACTCCTTGTTGTTTGAGCAGTCTAAAGGCTCAGAAACCAGAAGGCAGTTGAAAATGAATCCAAAATGTATTTTTAAAAAACCAACAACACAACATGATTTTTAAACTAGTGTCATGACTTTTTAGGCCTGGGCTCATGATTTTTGAACACTTAGCTATTGGTAATTCTGGGCATAAGCTGGCATTTTAGCAACAAGACAGAACTAGTGAACCTGGGGAGGGTTGGAAGATAGTTGTTTGTTTTTGTGTTGTTTATTCCCGTAAGGGGAAGGCCTAATTTTAAGGTTGGGCAACAAACTTTGGTCACCTATTCACCGGAGGAGACCCAAGAGTCCAGTGAAGGAGACTGAAGCATAAATGTGTGATGACAAGAGGTCATTACAGCAGTAAACTGGTTAAGAGCATGAGAGAAACAGAAACGTGACTGCATGGGCAGGAACAAGATTTTTTTTTTAGAGATTGGTGGGTGAGAGATTTGGTGCATGAAATCTTAAACTTCTTAAGTTACTGCTAATTTTCAAGTCATATGGGTGTTTCGCCAAAGAAAAACCAGATACTGTTAAATCAAGACCAAAGTAGCTCAGTGTACAGTTTCCTTCCAATCTGGAAACTGTTTCATCAGGTTATTTTTTTTTTTATATGAAGATTCTCTGATTTCCTTCAGGTCTGTGCTGCTGTTGTGCTGTGTTTACTAGTGCAGAGGCCAGAGCAGCATTGCTTTTATGGTAACTGATGCCCTATCCCTAAGTGTTGCTGAGATACAGAAGCTTTTATATTTACCATGAGGAGTCTCTGCCGATGTTAAGACTCTTTCCAGCACTGTCATAGTATTTATCAATACTCAGGTTTCCATCCACATCATGGGCAGAATTAAAGTTTGAAATCAAACGAGCTGGAATCCCCAAACATCTCAGGACTGAAACACACAAATATACAGAAATGCTCCAACTGTCTTATTGCAAATGTTTAAATGCTAAACACCCTGTTTCTCAGCCACTCCAGACTGACTAGTTTCAATGGCTGTGACTAATCAGCATTTTCAGTGTTTGAAGCGCTGTTTCCGAGTGTTGAGTAAGTCATTTTGTGTTTCGTACGATATGTCTACACTGGAGCTAGAAGGTGCAAATTGCAGCTCAAGGAGGCATACCCATGCTAGCTCTGATCAAGCTAGCATGCCAAAGGAAGTGTAGATGCAGTGGTGTGAGGGGCTACCCACCCTAAGTATGTATCTAGGGTATGGGATTGTACTTAGGGTGGCTAGCCCCTTCCTGATGCTTGCACTACCAGGGCTCAACTTCTATTTTTAATGCACTAGCTCAGTCAGAGCTGGCGTGGGTATGTCTCCCCAAGCTGAAATGTACCCTTTCCAGCTCTAGTGTACGCATATGCTCATGAAGTGATGGAGGTTACAGGACACCTCCATTTCAGTAGCATTATTTGTTTTAAGATGTACCTGTGCACATCACGCCTGCAAAAACCCAGCACTGGCCGTACTGGACAGACTTGTAATTCTCTTGACACCACTTCTGGAGGATCACCACACTACCATTCCATCTGGATGGGTTTTCATGCTCAGCGAAATTGTCATTCCAGCTTCCCTCCAGCACCCCATTATCATTATCATTCCCGTTGATCTAAAATATGAGAGACATAGAATTAATAAAAGGAGGAGTCTTGTGTCAAGTTCTTCAGTCACATTATTCAGACACAGATGGTTCTGTTGGACTTTGCTGAGTTCCACTACGCAGCTACTGCTTTTTGCTGGTAGACGTGTTTGAAACCAAGAGCAAATAACCCATTCCTTACCATTGAACTGATCACCCGCCCCACATATTTAGGATCTCCTCTGCGGAACACATCGGTGACTGGGTCCTGACGACAGTACAGGCTCAGATCCAGCATAGTAAGGCAGATATTTAGAATGTCATCTTGGAACTGTAACCAGAAGAGACAAAGCCTTGTAAAGAGAGAGTTAATTTTTCAAACAGAATTCAAAGATAGCTTCCCATCTTCGAATACCTTCCCATCCCAGCAGCTTCCTCTTTCTGAGAAATCCAAACACAAATATGTATTGGGACTGTAGGTACACAAAGCCCTCTGGCTGGAGTGCAGCGCACACAGCTGCTGTGCTGGCTAAGTGATGGGACATAACGGAGGGCTTGCACATGGACACCAGACTGGAGAAGTATGGTATAATCAAAATAAGCCAAATTCATCCTGGTAACTGTTTGTTTCAATGGAGTTACACCAGGGATGAACTGGTAAAGTAGAACTGTATTGCTCCAAAGGTAATTCAAGCAAGGCAAATTATTGTATTGTTTAGATTTGTATTTGTATCCTATGGGCTCTAATCTGGATCAGGGCACCCTGGTGCTTGGCACGACATAAACATATAACACAGAAAAAGTCCTTGCCTCAAAGACTTTACAAACTAAGTCAAGCAAACTGATAAAGCCCAAGGAAATAGAATGTTAGGAAGAACCTGTCCCTCCCTGAAAGTTCTTGTGTGGTCCACTGCAGGGAGGGCAACATAATTGTCCTCCAGTGAAAGTGTGAGCTGAGGCTTCTCAGAGTTTTAAACTCAGGATGTAATCCTCTGCAATGAATGCAAGGTTTAATTCCCCACCACACCAGCTTCCTTTGCACCTGCTGACTTACACTCCATCCCTTTTTCACCCTGCTCTCTTAATGAGTGAGTGAGTGAGTGAAGAATGGGTGTCTAATAAGATACACGTATAAGTACCATCCTCAGTTTGCTGCCTGGTCAGATACATAAGATATTCTTGGAAATAAAGCAAATATCCTGACTCCCCTCATACTGCCCTAAATAAACAGGTACAGATACCAAAGAGACAAATATGCATAAGAGAACATGAAATCAAAGATGGGATAAGGACCTGAGTTCCCAAGTACATCTCCTACAGTTGATACAATTGCAGAACTACTAACTGTGGTATGTAACATATCACTTAAATCAGCTTCTGTACCAGATGACTGAAGGATAGCTAATGTGACACCAATTTTTAAAAAAGGCCCCAGAGGGGATCCTGCAGATGATAAAAAATTACTCAAAATAGTTAAATCCAAAGAAGACTGTGAAGAGTTATAAAGGGATCTCTCAAAACTAGGTGACTGGTCAACAAAATGGCAGATGAAATTCAGTGTTGATAAGTGCAAAGTAATGCATATTGTAAAACATAATCCCAACTATAATACAAAATGATGGGGTTTAAATTAGGTGTTACCATTCAAGAAAGAGATATTGGAGTCATTGTGGATAGTTCTCTGAAAACATCCACTCAATGTGTAGTGGCCATCAAAAAACTAACAATGTTAGGAAGAGGATAAATAATAAAATAGTAAATATCATAATGCCACTGTATAAATCTATGTTATGCCCACACCTTGAATATTGCATGCAGTTCTTGTTGTCCCATCTCAAAAAAGATATATTAGAATTGGAAAAGGTACAGAGAAGGGCAAAAAATGATTAAGGGTATGGAACAGGTGCCATATGAGGAGAGATTAAAAAGACTGGGACTATTCATCTTGGAAAAGAGATGATGGGGCGGGGGGGAATATGATAGAGGTCTATAAAATCATGAATGATGCGGAGACCATGAATAAGGAAGTCTTGTTTACCCCTTAACATAACACAGCAACTAGCGGTCGCCTGATTAAATTAAGAGGCAGCAGGTCTAAAACAAACAAAAGGAAGTACTTCATTACCCAGCACACAGTCAGCCTGTGGAACTCATTGCCAGGGGATGTTGTGAAGGCCAAAAGTATAACAGGGTTCAAAAAAGAATTAGATACTTTCATGGAAGATAGGTCCATCAATGGCTATTAGCCCCATGCTGTTGCCATCCCTAAGCCTCAGACTGCCAGATGCTGGGACTGGACAAAAGGGATTGGATTGCTTGACGATTGCCCTGTTCTGTTCATTCCCTGTGAACCATCTGACATCATCCGCTGTCGGATGAATGGATGCTGGGCTAGATGGACCATTGTTCTGTCCCAGTATGGACATTCTTATGTTCTTACCTGCCCATAGTACCATCCTCTAGCTTCAATATAGTTGGCATTTCCCATAAAGATGATTCCATTTTCATCCAGAACATATTCCTGTCTTGCATCTTCATTAGCTATGTGGACATCATCACCTGAAAGCCCAAAGTTAGATGTGTTGTTGCACCTATAACTGAGGACATTGTAAGAGGGTTCAGTGTAGTTTATTGATTGAGAGGTCACATAACCAAACTCAATCAATTTATTAATCAATGATTATACATCAAAGATTAATCAGCACTCTCTACAAAAAGAGTTAATACTTGACCAAGTCCAGGGAGAGAGGTTGCAGCTCACTTATGTTCCAACTTTCTCTCTCTTGATCCTGGATTTTTATATCTTGCTTGTTTATAGTATTTTACTTGCCCATTACATTTTGCAGTTGGTTACATATTTACATTATCCAGTCATATGTTAATGTCATTTCTGTGGTTAACATTTCCTGTACACCTGCAAGATCCATGTCTCTCCCCCCCTCCCCCACCCCCATACATTTCCAATCTATGGGCAGTATAAAGCTCATCTGTGAGTCATTTTCCATTATTTCTCTTTGCATAACTATGCAAAGCTTCACTCCATCATGTCTACCTATTTCTTTCAGTCAGAAGTGGGATGCTCTGGAACTACTCCATACGAAGCCAGTCAGGACTCTGGGGGAGCATACCTCCCTCTGTGAGCATACTATCTCCAGGGCAAGAATCTTACACAGCTTCGACCTTCCTGGGTCTGACCTCGGAGCATTCAGCATCCCCTTCTCACACTGTGCGCTTCCCACAGTGAGTCTGCACAGGCAGGGTTCCTGGGGAAGCCAAAGGGCCCTGCACCCCACCTCCGCAGTCAGACGTGACTCTCGGCCAGCCAGTAAAACAGAAGGTTTATTAGACGACAGGAACTTGGTCCAAAACAGAGCTTGTAGGTACAGAAATCGGACCCCTAAGTCAGGTCCATCTTGGGGCCAGGGAGGCCAGACCCCGGGTCTGGGCCTCCCTCTCTTTCCCCCGCCAGCTCCAAACTGAAACCCCCTCCAGCCCCTCCTCTGGCCTTTGTCTCTTTCCCCCGACCAGGAGGCCACCTGATCTTTTTGTTCTCCAACACCCAGGGCCGGCTCCAGGCACCAGCTGAACAAGCAGGTGCTTGGGGCGGCCACTCGGGAGAGGGGCGGCATGTCCAGGTATTTGGTGGCAATTTGGCGGAGGGTCCCTCACTCCCGCTTGGAGCGAAGGACCTCCCACCGAATTGCCGCCGCAGATCGCGATCGCGGCTTTTTTTTTTTTTTTTTTTTTTTTTGGTTTTTGGCTGCCTGGGGCGGCAAAAACCCTGGAGCCGGCGCTGCCAACACCTTCAATTGGCACCTTTGAAGGGGAGGGGCCCAGGCCATCAGTTGCCAGGAGACAGGGTGTCGGCCATTCTGTGCAGACAGCATCACACTGGCTCTCTAAGGCTCTGCAACAATCTTCCCACCACCTAGATACTTAAGAACTGCATAGGGGAAACTGAGGCACCCACACAGTATTCAGAGAAAACATTAAGAACATTCCCACTTTGTCACACCATCATGTCTACCTATTTCTTTCTTTCTTTTGGTTAGTTTCATAACTTGCTATTCAAATAGCAGCGCCAATCACATTTTATCTAACAAGCACATTTCTTATTTGCTATATCGGCTAGCAAGTATGTGGTTAAAAACTACCTTAGGCAACGGTTAAAACTGGTTATGAAAATAGGTCATACCTAGAGAGATTTCCATTCCTTTCATGAGGGCACATTCTAAATTAGTTCAATAAGCTCAAAGCCAGGTAAACCTTTTTAATTCCCTTGATGTAACCTGTGTGGCAGTCTGTGAGCTCTAGGCCTCTTTGGCAACAACACTGATGATAAACTTCAGCCAAAGCCATGGTTGTTTTTTGGCCTTTCTGAGTAAGTGGATCTATTAGCAGGAAGAGCACATCTCATTGTTATGTATCCCTGAATCTGGACAGTTCAGTGTATGTTGTCCAGTATATGGCGGGAGAAAATTAATAAAAATAACTCAAGTTGCATGGGACTATCCCAGATTTTCATGTTGCACCTTAGAGTTCACTGTACATTGCAGCAGTGAAGATGCAGAAAAAGAGCCCAAGTTGCTTCTTTGGATTCTTCTGCCTTGTTGTAGAAATTAGGGATGGAAAAGACCTGATAAATAATTCACCCTGTATTATTTTCAGGGCAGCATTGTTCCCTATTGTACATTTCCTAGTGATTTGTCCAGTCGAATTTTAAAAATCCCAGCACTGGGACTCCCCCTACCTGAGACACATTAGTGTCAGAATTGTTTTACTCTGATATCCAGTCTGAGAGTAACGCTACACTACCAGTGCTACAGTGCCACAGCTGCAGCTACACAACTATAGTATGGACACTGACTACAGGGACACGGGTTTTCTGTCACTATGGTAAATCCACTCCCTTGAGAGGTGGTAGTTAGACTGACAGAGGAATTCTTCTGTCTGCTTGGTGGGTCTACAGTGGGAGTTAGGTCAACTTAACTACATTGCACAGGGCATGAAATTTTTCATAGCAATGTAGCTAGGACAACCTAAATTTTAGGTGTAGACCCAGCCTCAATGTTTCCTCTGTTAATTTCACTTCATGGCTCCTTGGTTATATCCTTGCATACCACATTAGGGTTGCCAGCCATCCAATTTTCGATCAGAACGCCCGGTTGACAAGGGACCCTGTCTGCTCCGGTCAGCAGTGCTGACTGGGCTGCTAAAAGTACGGTCAGCAGTGCAGTGGGGCTAAGGCACGTTCCCTGCGGCTCCTGGAAGCAGCTGGCATGTCCGGCTCCTAGACACAGGAGTGGCCACAGGGGCTCTGCATGCTACCCCTCCCCTGAGCGCCAGCTCCGCAGCTCCCATTGGCTGAGAATCACAGCCAATGGGAGCTGCGGGGGTGGCGTGCAGAGCCCCCGGCCCCTCTGCCTAGGAGCTGGACCTGCCGGCCGCTTCTGGGAGCTGCCTGAGATAAGCACCACCACCCAGAGCCTGCACCTCAAACCCCCTCCCGCACCCCAAACCCCTGCCCCAACCCTGAGCCGCCTCCTGCACCCCAAACTCCTGCCCCAAGTCAAAACCCCCTCCAGCACCCAAACTCCCTCCCGGAGCCTGCACCCCAACCCCTGTCCCAGACCTGAGCTCCCGCCCACACCCAAACTCCTTCCCAGAGCCTGCACCCCCTCCCACGCCCCAACCCCCTGTCCCAGCCCTCTCCCACATTCCAGCTATAATTACACTAGATCTACATGCAGAGTGATGATGACCTTTCTGCCCAGTGATGTGATGTCTCTGCACGTGGGGAGAGAATAGGGAAGGGGTGTGTGTGCATGCACATGTTTAGGGCTGTGTTTTTATTTTGCAGTCAAAGTGCAACAATTCATATCTCATTTGATGACTACTATCAACTTGAGGTCTTTTTTCATTATTACTGCTTCCCAACTTTTTCCTCCCTGTTGAGCATATGCACAGTGTAAACCAAATCTCCCTGTCTTTTTGAAGTCACCCAGATAATTATATTTGCAGTTGGTTTAAGCAGAGTATCATGCAATGAAGCACAGTACTCCAGTGCTCTGTGATCTGTTCTGGTTGTCTACTGTTTTTGTGGTGGAAGTAAAGGTGTTGGTATCAATCTATACAGCCACAAATGGCTTAAACACTACCTTAGAGATGCCTCTCCCCAGGCTATACTGCTGCAGTTGCAATCAACAGAGACTCACAAGTTGGAGCCTCTTGGTATAAATGAAAAGAGCTACTGGCAAGGTGTTCTTTGTGAAGACCCCTCAACTTTGCAAATTGTTCCCCCTCTTGGTCCTAAAACAGCCCCAGAGCTTCAGGACATGTGGCAAAGCTCACACCTATTTGATAAAGGTGGGGAGAATCATGAGGGTAGGAAAGAATTGGAAAAGGTGAGGATTCTTGTAGTCTAATTTAACTGGTTTCCTGAGGGTCAAGGGAGAAGGGATTGCTGCTTAGTCATAATGAAGGGAAGGGAACTTTTTATATGGGTTTTAAGTTATGTTAAGGATACTTCTAATGAATGGAAAGATGGTCTTTATATTTGCATAAATTTAAATAAATCAATATGTGGAGGGCTGGCTCTATAACAGTCATTTATGGCAGCAAAATATTAGACACAAAATGTTCAGTAATTACTCATAGACTCATAGACTTTAAGGTCAGAAGGGACCATTATGATCATCTAGTCTGACCTCCTGCATGATGCAGGCCACAAAAGCTGACCCACCCACTCCTGGATTAATTCTCTCCCTTGAATTAGCTGTTGAAGTCCCCAAATCATGATTTAAAGACTTCAAGTTGCAGAGAATCCTCAAGCAAGTGACCCGTGTCCCACACTGCAGAGGAAGGCGAAAAACCCTCAGGGCTTCTGCCAATCTGTCCTGGAGGAAAATTCCTTCCCGACCCCAAATATGGTGATCAGCTAAACCCTGAGCATGTGAGCAAGACTCACCAGCCAGATACCCAGGAAAGAATTCTCTGTAGTAACTCAGATCCCACCCCATCTAACATCCCATCACAAGCCATTGGGCATATTTACCGCTAGTAGCCAAAGACGAATTAATTGCCAAAATTAGGCTATCCCATTATACCATCCCCTCCATAAACTTATCAAGCTTAGTCTTGAAGCCAGATATGTCTTTTGCCCCCACTGCTCCCCTTGGAAGGCTGTTCCAGAACTTCACTCCTCTGATGGTTAGAAACCTTCATCTAATTTCAAGTCTAAACTTCCTGTTTATATCCATTCGTTCTTGTGTCCACATTGGTACTGAGTTTAAATAATTCCTCTCCCTCCCTGGTATTTATTCCTCTGATATATTTATAGAGAGCAATCATATCTCCCCTCAGCCTTCTTTTGGTTAGGCTAAACAAGCCAAGCTCTTTGAGTCTCCTTTCATAAGACAGGTTTTCCATTCCTTGGATCATCCTAGTAGCCCTTCTCTGAACCTGTTCCAGTTTGAATTCCATCCTTCTTAAACATGGGAGACCAGAACTGCACACAGTACTCCAAATGAGGTCTCACCAGTGCCTTGTATAACGGTACTAACACCTCCTTATCTCTACTGGAAATACCTTACCTGATGCATCCCAAGACCGCATTAGCTTTTTTCACGGCCATATCACATTGGCAGCTCATAGTCATCCTGTGATCAACCAATACTCCGAGGTCCTTCTCCTCCTCTGTTACTTCCAACTGATGCCTCCCCAGCTTATAACAATAGTTCTTGTTATTAATCCCTAAATGCATGACCTTGCACTTTTCACTATTAAATTTCATCCTATTACTATTACTCCAGTTTACAAGGTCATCCAGATCTTCCTGTATGATATCCCGGTCCTTCTCTGTATTGGCAATACCTCCCAGCTTTGTGTCATCTGCAAACTTTATTAGCACATTCCCACTTTTTGTGCCAAGGTCAGTAATAAAAAGATTAAATAAGATTGGTCCCAAAACCAATCCCTGAGGAACTCCACTAGTAACCTCCCTCCAGCCTGACAATTCACCTTTCAGTATGACCCGTTGTAGTCTCCCCTTTAACCAGTTCCTTATCCACCTTTCAATTTTCATATTGATCCCCATCTTTTCCAATTTAGCTAATAATTCCCCATGTGGAACCATATCAAATGCCTTACTGAAATCGAGGTAAATTAGATCCACTGCATTTCCTTTGTCTAAAATATCTGTTACCTTCTCAAAGAAGGTCAGGTTGGTTTGGCACGATCTACCTTTTGTAAAACCATGTTGTATTTTGTCCCAATTACCATCGACCTCAATGTTTTTGACTACTTTTTCCTTCAAAATTTTTTCCAAGACCTTGCATACTACAGATGTCAAACTGACAGGCCTGTAGTTGCCCGGATCACTTTTTTCCCTTTCTTAAAGATAGGAACTATGTTAGCAATTCTCCAGTCATATGGTACAACCCCTGAGTTTACAGATTCATTAAAAATTCTTGCTAATGGGCTTGCAATTTCATGTGCCAGTTCCTTTAATATTCTTGGATGATATCTGGGCCCCCTGATTTCATCCCATTAAGCTGTTCAAGTTTGGCTTCTACCTCGGATGTGGTAAAATCTACCTCCATATCCTCATTCCCATTTGTCATCCTACCATTATCCCTAAGCGCCTCATTAAAGACTGAGGCAAAGTATTTGTTTAGATATTGGGCCATGCCTAGATTATCCTTAACCTCCACTCCATCCTCAGTGTTTAGCGGTCCCACTTCTTCTTTCTTTGTTTTCTTCTTATTAATATGGCTATAGAAGCTTTTACTATTGGTTTTAATTCCCTTTGCAAGGTCAAACTCTACATGGCTTTTGGCCTTTCTAACTTTAGCCCTACATGTTCTGACCTCAATAAGGTAGCTTTCCTTGCTGATCACTCCCATCTTCCACTGCTTGTAGGCTTTCTGCTTTTTCTTAATCACCTCTCTGAGATACTTGCTCATCCAGCTTGGTCTATAATTCCTGCATATGAATTTCCCCCCCTTTCTTGGGATGCAGGCTTCTGATAGTTTCTGCAACTTTGACTTGAAGTAATTCCAGGCTTCCTCCACCTTTAGATCCCCAAGTTTTTCAGTCCAATCCACTTCCCTAACTAATGTCCTTAATTCTTTAAAGTTAGCCCTTTTGAAATCAAAAACTCTAGTCACAGATCTATTTTTGTTTATCCTTCCATTTAGTTTAAACTGAATTAGCTCATGATCGCTCGAACCAAGGTTGTCCCCTACAACCATTTCTTCTATGACGTCCTCACTACTCACCAAAACCAAATCTAAAATGGCATCCCCTCTTGTTGGTTCAGCAACTCCTTGGTGAAGGAATCCATCAGCTATTGCATCTAGGAAAATCTGAGCCCTATTATTATTACTAGCACTTGTCCTCCAGTCTATATCTGGGAAATTAGTCTCCCATGATCCCACAATTCCCATTAGTATTTACTTCATTAAAAAGGTCTCTATCCATATCCAAATCAGATCCCGGCGATCTGTAGCACACCCCAAGCACTGTCTCAGGGGAGGCTCTAGTAGCTTTCAATTCCAATGTGATTTTTGCCCAGACAGACTCTGTCTTATCCATTCCATCCCTTCTTATTTCTTTACAGTCTACCTCATCATTGATATACAATGCTACTCCACCACCTTTGCCTTTATTTCTGTCTTTCCTAAACAGTACATACCCTTCAATACCTGTACTCCAGTCATCACTACTATTCCACCATGTTTCTGTTATCCCTATAATATCCGGTTTAACTTCCTGCACCAGTAACTCTAGTTCCTCCATTTTGTTACCTAGGCTCCTCGCATTGGTGTACAAACATCTTAAAACTTGCTGTTTGGCTTCACTCACATTCTTTACCCGATTAGGCCCAGACATTCTACTGCCAGTATCACCTACTAGAATTGTATCTACAATACCCTTCCTCCGTATGTCCATTCTCCTACCCACGACAGTATCCTTTCTTGCTTTGTTTGCTTCCCTCTCAATGTTAAAATCCGGCGTGGAGATTACCTGGACATCTCCCAACCATCTCCTCCCAATTCCTAGTTTAAAGCTCTCTTAATCAGTTATGCCAGCCTCCATCCTAGAAGTCTATTTCCCTCCCTACTCAGGTGAAGTCCATCCCGAGAGAACAGTCCTCTGTTCATGAATGCCTCCCAGTGGCCATACATCCCAAAGCCCTCTTTATAGCACCACTGCCTTAGCCATCTGTTGATTGCCATAATCTTGTCACACCTTTGTTGCCCTTCTCTAGGAACAGGCAGAATCCCACTGAAGATCACCTGAGCCTCGATTTCCTTAAGTGTCTTCCCCAGCCTGGCATAGTCTCCCTTGATACGTTCCAGCGAGAATCTAGCCGTATCATTTGTTCCCACATGAAGGACAATCAGCGGATTCTTTCCTGCTCCCGTTAGGATCCTCTTCAGCCTCAGGTCCACATCCCGCATCTTAGCACCCGGCAGACAGCACACCCTTCTGTTCTCTGGATCAGCTCCGGTTACAGGCCTGTCTATTCTTCTCAGTAAGGAGTCCCCAATCACGTAGACCTGCCTTTTCTTGGTGACAGTGTGATTCTCCGGTCTATACCCTGTTCCCTCTGGCTGCAAGTCCTCTCGATTCCTATTCACCCTTGCAATCCTCTGCAACCCATCCCGTATCCTCCTGGGGCTCACGTTTGGTGTTATCTCCATTGACTCTTCCCCTCTCCTTATAGGACTAGCTGCTCTTCTCTTCTTCCTTGCCCTCTCACCTTCAGCGACCACCTGCTGTGCCCCTTCTTCATTTTCCAACTCCGCAAATCTGTTCCTGAGCCCTATTGCTCCTTCACTAGCCCGTCTTTTCCTCTGCCTGGTTCTCTTAGTCACATGCTTCCACCGTCCACTTTCCTCACCCAGCAGTCTCCCCTCAGAGTTCTTTGGTCCTGCTTCCATCTGCAAGTCTGAGCTTTTCCCTTCGGCCTCCTCATGTCTTTGCTCCATCATCCGTTCGCACCCCCTTCTACCCTCGACCAGAGTTTCCACCTGAATCTCCAATCCTCGGATCTTTTCTTCCATCAGCTCTATCACGCGGCACTTCATGCAGACGAAACTCTTTTCAGGTACGCCTCCAGGATCATGTACAGGCCGCAGCTTCCACATCCAGTCATCTTCATTGTGTCTTCCACTGCTTGGGTCACTACCACTGCCGCCTCTGTGTCTGTCATAAGCTTCCCACCTAAATCCTGTAAATCCGGGAAACACAAACCAAACCACACCACCACCACCCACAGCAAAACAAACCTCCAACAATCACCAAAACACTGCCAGAACACCACACACTCCCTTCACTAGCCTGTCTGATCCTCTGCCTGCCTCTTAGTCTTCCCCCTGTAAACTCCCACTCACACTCCCCTGTTTACAGCTCTGTTTGCTGGCTCCTGTGCCGCTGCAGCTGTCTATGCCGCTGCCTGACTGGCTGGCTACCTTTATAGGACACATACTAGAGGCTCCTTGCATCCCTCCATTCTACTCCCACAAACTCCCTGTGAGCCACCATCCCACACCCCTCTATTTCAGGGACTCCCTGCAACTCCCCCAATAGCCCCTCTGGTGGGGTTTTGTGTACCCCTCAATTCCTTCCTGTCAGTGGCTCTATGCCACCCATTTCCACTCCATTCCCCCTACCCCTAAGCCAGAGGCTCTCTGTGCACCACTTTCTCCGTACCATGGTCCCCCACTCCCATTTGCTAGGGTTTCAGTGTGCCCTCTTCTACAGCAGGATCCCCCTTCTTCCTTGCATGTGTGCACCTCTGTTCCCCATTCTCCCTGCAAAGCAGGGGCTCTGAGTGTGCACATTTAGCCCATATCCCCACTTTTGCCCAGGGAGTATGTCCCCCTGTTACCTCTTCCCCCACATAGCCTTTATGCTAGGGGCTCTATATGTCCAATTTTCCCCATTCTTCTCATCACCCCACCATTCAGGATGTCCACATGTTCACCACTATTGGGAGGCTGGGTAGAGCAAAGTTAGGGGTATTGTTCTGCTGGCAGATGTTAATGGGTGCCATCAACCAGCTCTTCCATGAACAGACAGTTACAGAGGTGCTTGAGTCCATGGCTGTGATAAACAGATTGCAGGGATGCCATGTCTCCCATTTCCCCCTTTCAGTTTTTCCAATCTCCCCCCTTTCCCCAACCCCAAATCAATAGGGTTCTGCCCACTGATGCCTAGAACATTCCCAGAAATGTTGGAATTGATCAGATATGAGGTCCAACAGTTTTCATGTTGTAGATAAACACAAATGCCATCAAGGTGGGTGTAAGGCCTTGCAAGCTGTGCCAAGGAGTGATCTATGCATCACAAACTGAAATGGACTGTGTTTGCTGGAGATAAATTGTTCACATAGAGTGGCTGAGACAGCTCTTGTGCTTAGGGCAGGGATTTTGTGAGCACCTGCCTGGAGTGTGACTGCTATTTACTCATTTCCATTGTGCCTCTCTTCCTGGCACCTCAGCACTTCAGTTACAGAGACTAAAACAAGAACAAACAAAATCTGGTTTGAATCTTGAGGCTCTTCTTTTTCCACTTCCTTTCAGCAGTGGTACTTGCTTCAGTGGTATCGCCCAGCCACAGGCAGAAGCCCTATCCTGTGTTGGCATCAGAGAGTTATTGTTAAACAGGGTAGAATATTAGGTAGCCAGATAATAGTCATGCTGCCTGATGTTAGGTCTCTCTCCCTTATCTGACCATTGCCTTGGAATCCTCTGATACTCTGATTTGGGGAGCTGAACTTCCAAACCCCAGAGTTTAAACTGGGACAACGGAAATGGGAGAGCCACATTTTTTTCCTCACCATCTCTCCATTTTCAACCAGCAACAATGAGACTCGACCTGCCACCACCACTGCTGCCCCAGTGCCCCACTTTGAGCAGTGGCTCACCACAGTGTCTGCACTGTAGGCAAACGAGTTGTTCTGTACCTGCAGATTTATTTCCACCAGTCCAGATGCTTACCTAGCAGGTAGTGTTTCAGGTAGCTGTGCAGAAGCCATTTCCCTGGGAAATTCTGTGTAGACACAGCCTCTGTGTCCTAAGTAGTATTCATTAATTATTATTATTATGGTGCCTTGCAAGGCATTCTGAGCTAATTAGTAGGGTTTTTTTATCTTGACTCATTCATTGGGGCGGCCTCTGACTCAGATCCCTAATTATTGATGTGATGTCTGTTTCTCTGTAATTAGAGGAGGAAGCTGTTGCTAATTCTGCAGTCATTTCTCTTGTTCCTCTCCCTTTACACTGGGGGTTAGTGGCTTGGGTGGTTAGGGATAATTCCCTTAAAATTAGGAGCCTAACTCAAGCCTTAAATTTTACAGTTCCATCATCACTTATTTGCCATGACCTGATCTCAGGGCTCTTCATTGCTACAGAGGTGCAAAATGGGAGAAGCAGAGCTGTACCCTTCCCAATCCACTGTGAAAGAAGTGGGGAAGCATAGGACCCTGGCCTCCTTCATGTCACACACCTTCCAGGAATGTGGGAATTCTGACTGCCCCAGCCTTCACCTGGCCAGCACCGTCTGTGAAGGATGTAGGAAGTGCTGGGCCCTTTACTTAGATTTAGGAGTATGTGAGGGTATTAACTTCTACAAGAAATCACAGTGCCTCTAACTCAGGCCTTGGCAGGTACAAGCATTTTTTCAGTAGATTTTTACCATTCTGTTGGCTGTGAAAATCAGGGGTTCTGGATCCCCTAGAAACATCCTACGGGGCCACCTGGCACAGCTGGATATTTCACTGGTACAGTTAGAACTTGCCACCCATGCAGAGGTTGGATATTTTTCATAGTCAAAACAAATATTTAAAATTTTAAAAATAGCTGAATTTTCTACCTGCGATAACTCTAAATGAGCAGGGCTGAGGCGTGAGCTCACTGTGCATGCTGTGAAAGCAATAAAATTTAATTAATACCTTGAAGAGCAAATATCTCAGTTCCTACCTGAACACCAAGGGTTAAAGAGCAGTACAAAGTGCCCCAGGAACTTGGAGGAGACCTTGTTGCCAGAGGTGATCTGGAGGCTCAGTTTGTAACGTCCAATGACTGCATTAGCTGGGCTGGATATTGAGAAGTTCATATAGCCGGACTCACTGGGTCCTTGAACTGCAGTCCAGCCACTAGCTCCCGCCTCAGAGAGGTTAAAGATGGCTTTGGTGTGATGTGCCTCTGTAGGGGCTGGCCCTGGCAGAGAGAACAACAGACAGCAGTGTTTACTAAGAATGGGTATTTGTTTGTGGGTCACAGACAGAGGTCCGCACTGATACAGATCTCACACTTACAATGAGCACAGTAGAGCCACACTGTTACAAAAGTGAAATGAGTGAGGGGAAAGAACTTGTCTCTGAGCGGGATGAGATGGGAGCTGAAATGGGGAAAGATTAATCCTCTGTGAGGGGGGATTAGTGGGGTATCTGTAGGAGTTACCTATTTCTGTGATGAATGCTAAGTTGTCCCCCGTCTGCCATGGCCTGTTGAACCACAGGGTGATAGTGAAGACCTGCCCTCTCCTCACAGTCAGCTCTGTGTGGGCATATCTGTCAGCATGGTGTGCACTAGTGTTGGCTTTTGGATGCCAGCTGATTTGTGTTGGTGTGAGATCTGTAAAATAAGAGAGAAGAGCTGAATAAATAGCCAGTATATTTAATTCCCAGAGGCAGAAGTCAGTCACTGGCAGCAGGGACCTCCCTGAGACTGGAGAAGTCACAGGTGCAGGGATTTTGCTGCTGGAGGATTGTTGGACTGAAGGAAAGGCTCTTTAGTACCTTACCTAAGCCCAATGTTAATGAGGGCTTGAAGAGCTTGTTGTGTTGGATTCTGTTACATTGGGCTGGTCTACACTGGGGGCGGGGGGGGTCGATCTAAGATACGCAACTTCAGCTACGCTATTCTCGTAGCTGAAGTTGCGTATTTTAGATTGAATTAAAATTACTTACTTCACGTCCTCGCGGCGCGGGATCAACGGCCGCGGCTCCCCCATCGACTTTGCTTCCGCCTCTCGCTGAGCTGGAGTTCAGCAGTTGACGGGAGAGCGATCGGGGATTGATTTATCACGTCTACACTACATGCGATAAATCGATCCCCGATAGATTGATCACTACCTGCCGATCCGTTGGGTAGTGTAGACGTACCCATTATCTCACATGATATAATGAACTTCCACATTTTATATGGGGGAGGGATAGCTCAGTGGTTTGAGCATTGGCCTGCTAAACCCAGGGTTGTGAGTTCAATCCTTGAGGGGGCCACTTAGGGATGTGGGGCAAAAATCAGTACTTGGTCCTGCTAGTGAAGGCAGGGGGCTGGACTCAATGACCTTTTGAGGTCTCTTCCAGTTCTATGAGATAGGTATATCGCCATATATTATTATTATATAATGAAGTCATTAAAAGAAAAGTATTGCTATGTCATTATCACACTTTACAAGGATGGGCAGGTGGCATTTCAGACAAGGTAGCAGAAATTAGAGTGGACACTAGTCCCTGAAGTGCTAGGAATCTGTCAAACTGGGGTAAAAAGGGGGACAGGATGATGGACCGTCAATATTAAAAATGAAGGAAGGGTTAGTGGGGTATAACAAGGAGTAATAGGATTACATAAAGAGGTTGAATTTAGAACATAATTTAGGATGAATATCTGGGAAAACTTGACAGGCTGCAGAAGAGTCTCTTGAGGGAAACCTAGGATTTTTAAAAACTGGGTTGGACAGATTTTTTTCATCTCTCTAATTAGAAGATGAAGTCCTCTTCTTAGGACCCAATTCAGTATTGCCCTCCACCTTGAATAGTCATTTACACTAGTGCAAAGTAGGTATAAAATGCTACTATTCAGATTTGTAGTATTTTACACACACTTTGCACTTGTATAAATGATTACACAAGGTGGATGGCAGCAGTAAGTTGAAACCCTAGTTTCTACATACAATCTACAGGATCACAAGTACAGCTGACAGTAATAACAAAACAACATTAAAATACAGTGCAATTGTAAATTACAATGCAAAACTGCCCTCTGAAATGAGCAATCTATGCAGACACTTCCAATAAATGCCTCTTAAGAAAATACTCTTAAGGACATGATTAATATGCTGTTGAGCACTCAGATTACACATTGAACTCACCTGCCATTCTCTCTCTCTCTCTCTCTCTCTCTGTGTGTGTGTGTGTATGAACTGTATATATCTTCTACTTAATTCCTCAGGGAAATCTCAGCCACATTAATAATAAAGATCAAAGTCTGCTTCTGTCATCTGAAATTCAAGAGAGATGGGTGAGGTGCTTGGCAGTTGTAACTGATCCCTGTAGACTTGTCAAATACAATTAGCCAGTTCCTATAATTTATGTCAGTCTAATGCCAATTTTCCTGATTAACATGGGGTGTAACTGTAGGAAGAGATGCTGAACTTGTTTACTCAGAAGAAGTACATTTGCTTAGATACCCATGACAAGTAGGACTTCTTACCGGGAATCCTAGGTATGCCATGAATACATCACATTTAAGGATGAGGAAATAGTGAGTGGGAGTATATGAGCCATATGGAAGTCAGGGTCACTTCTTGCTTGAAGAGTGACTTCTTCTTTTTTTTGTTTTGTTTTGTTTAGCAGCAGCAGCAATATATATATTGTCTGCAAAAAGCTACTTTCTCTGTACAATGCTGAATTTTCACCTAGAGCAAGTTTATAGCTATTTGCTGCTCTGTCTGTGTTGTATCTGCTCTGGGAATAATTAGAAATTGTCACTCCAATTTTCTGTCTCATATTTGGATAGCACCCATCATTGCAATATGCATCCCCTTCTAGATACAAGGAATAAAATATTTTTTTGTGGGGAAATGGCTCCTGTCAGCTCCAACAGCCTTTTCTCAGCTCTCATTAAAGACTTAACAAGAAAGCTGTCTGGTTTTTAGTTTCAAAAAGTAAAACCTAGGAAAAAACAGAACAAACCCCAGTAATTATTTTCCTGGCAAAGGTTGTAACTAAATTACTAGGTTAGACCTTATTAAGATGATTTCCCAAAACTGTTTTTAGAAATCTCCTTGTTTAAACATCTCCATGGTTGAGAATCTCCCTTAGTGGAGGGTGCTAACTTCATATTTCCCAGTGGGAGCCCCAACCTGATGATGTAGATTAGAACTCAGAAAATGCAGAACCATTTGAATATGGAGGAAACCAGGAGGCTTCAAAAGTTGAGGGGGTTTTCTTTATTTATCAGTACTGTAACCCTTAGATCAATAAAAATTAATATTCCTATAAGTTTCAACTACTGTTTGAAACTTTCTATTCATCCTCCAAAAAGGAACCAAGTTTCAGCATTCAGGGTAGCCCTCTGGATTTGATTCAGAAAAAGGAACATTGCCCACTTTCCACATCAGGAAGCATGGCTCTGTTGTGACTATTCTGTATCTCCACTGACATTTTGATTTCAAAGATTGCTCCTTTTTTTGTAAGTGGTCAGAGCCAGGCTGTTCAGACTCTCAAAACTCCCACTGGGAACTCCCTTGAGCTCATTTGATTGCTGCTCATGGAGTTTAGTCATTTTTTCTCCTCCTCACCTTAGTTTCACCCTTCTTTGTATCCACCAGGGCCACAGATTCTGACGTTTACCTGGACCCAACACCTAGCCCTAATGACAAACAGCCATCAACCAGTTCTGACCTTCAGGCACTCACTACTTGAAGTGTAGTGCCTTCACCAGTTTCCATACTGTTTCTGGAACATGACTCTTATTTTTCAATCTTTGTTTGTTACTCACATTGTTCATTAAGTCACATAACATTTTTCTACCACCTCATTGACAACTGTAGAACACCAACTGTGGTGTTCACCAAGACACTAATAAACTTTTAAGCAAAAAAAAATCCCAGCCCCAATCAGAAACAGACAACAGCCATCCCGTGCCTTCAGTCACTCACCACTCTAAAGCATCGGTAGTTGCTTTCTGTAATCCCTCTGGAACACGACTGTCTTCCTACTCACAGTGTTCATTAAGTTAGTCATTTTTCCTACCTCAGCTCCACCCTCTCATTATCAACAATGGTTCAGAGTGTTTTGTTCCTGCTTTCCTCCAGTTGTGGGGCGCTGAAGATGCTGTTCCATGTACCTCTTTCCTTGTTTCATAACTCAGAGAATTTCACCACAACGCTTTACTGCTGCCATTGTAAATTCCATCCAGTCCATCTCCTCTCCTTTTCTGTCTCTCTCCTCTCTCTATCCCTAGATGTTCCAGTAATGAGAATCATGAAGTTTCAATCTTTCTCCTTATTTATTTCCCATACTCTTTGCATTTGTGTAAGGACACTCAAGTATGTTAACACTTGTGAAACAGAAAATTAAAAATAAAACAACCCAACTTCTGCCTTACTTTGTGTCTTGGAAGTACATAAGACACAAAGACAAAAGCTCTCCCTCCCCCCGCCCCCCATCTTGCCTAGTTTAAAGCTCTTTAAACAAATCTTGCCAGCTGTGAATCCAAGAGGTAATTCTTCTGCTTAAGTGGAGACAAATGCTATGTCTACACTAGAGACCTCACAGCAGCACAGAGAGCTCTCCTGTTGGCACAATTAAACCATCCCCAATGAGCGTCGATAGCTGTGTCGATGGGAGAGTGTCTTCTGCCGACATAGCGCTGTCCACACCAGCACTTCTGTCAGTGTAATTTACGTCACTCAGGGATGCGTTTTTCACACCCCTGAGTGATGTAAGTTATACCAACAAAAGTGCTAGTGTAAACATAGCCAAACTGATCTGTAGAGTCATTTCTATATCACAGGAGTCTCCACTACTTCATGAATCTCCAACTCTCCTCCACAAATGAGTGCACGCTGTCTCCAGTATCAACTCCCCCTTCCCAGTTGCTATTTAAAGTCTCTCTGAATATTGCCTCCATCTTCCCAGGTTCTGTCCAGACTGTCTAATCAATCTAGGTATTTATATCACTCCTTGTGGTGGTGCCTCTGTGCCTGATCTTAATCTTATCCAGTCCTCCTTTACTTTAGTCACTTGTTCCTATAAAGTACAGTGGGCATTCCGAAGGATATACCCCACCATTTTTCTCCCCCAGCCTGGTCTGCAGAAAGCAGCATGCTATACTGTGCTGTTCTGTTAATCTGGGTCACAGATATCTTGGGATCTTCACTATGGAGTGCACAGCCAGAAGTGCTTGAGCAGCTCTTCTTCTCAAGGGCAGAAAATCTATTGCAGGGGTAGGCAACCTATGGCACGCGTGCCGAAGGCGGCACGTGAGCTGATTTTCAGCGGCACTCACACTGCCCGGGTCCTGGCCACCGGTCCGGGGGGCTCTGCATTTTAATTTAATTTTAAATGAAGCTTCTTAACCATTTTAAAAACCTTATTTACTTTACATACAACAATAGTTTAGTTATATATTATAGACTTATAGAAAGAGACCTTCTAAAAACATGAAAATGTATTACCGGCACGCGAAACCTTAAATTAGAGTGAATAAATGAAGACTTGGCACACCACTTCTGAAAGGTTGCCGGCCCCTGAGCTATTGTGTTCAGTGCTTCTGCTATTATTTTGCACTGCTTTAACCTCTTCCATCCAAGGTTCTGAAACCAATTCAGAATAATTAATTAGTCCTCACAATGGTCTAGTGAGGTAAGGAAGCATTATAATATTTATAGAATAGGGAAACTGAGGCATGGGGAGGCTAAATGACTTGCCCAGGGTTACATGGTGAATCTGTGGCAGAGCTGGGAATAGAGCAGAGGCCTCCTGACTTCCAGACTTGTGCTTTTAAGCATAAAATAATCTATCCCTGATAAGGTTGGAAGTCAGTATTAATGCCTTTTGCATTTACTGTTCTTCCTTGTTGCCATTGTGTCTTTCTCCTCCTCCGTAACTGAGTCACGTGAACTCATCCTGAAGGGTCCTGGTTGTGTCTTCTTTAAAATTCTGTCTGGTTTGACTTTGATTTTTTTCCCCACAGTGATTTCATCTGTTGTTCAAGTTCCTCCACCCTCTCTTTCATTAAGATACCCAGGTTGCACCTCTTTTTAGTGTAGCCTTGTTACCCATCATTACAAAGAGGAAAGTCATGTGATTTCGACTGCAGATGCCACTCAATCCTTTGGGGCCATTCAGAATCCCAAATTGAGTTTTTAATTTAAAAACTAATCTCTTAATTTGTTGGCAGTGGTAAGTGTCCAGCTCTTTGGCTTCTCAAACTCCCTCGGAACTTCCATTACAGCTCATAAAGGATATGATTCTCCTCTCACTTATGTAAGTGCAACTTAATTGATTTCTGGGTTACACTGGTGTAAGGTGAGTCAGAGCCTTGACAGCTGCCTCAGATTCACCCACTCATTACTGCTCATGGCTATGGCTACATAGGGATAAAAAAAACTCACAGATGGCCTAGGTCAGCTAACTTGGACTCATGCTCTGCGGCTGAAAAATCATGGTATAGACATTTAGGCTCAGGCTGGAGACCAAGCTCTGGGACCCTGCAAGGGCGGAGGGTCTCAGAGCTTGGGTTCCAGCCTGAGCCCAAATGTCTACACAGCAGTTTTTTGGTCCTGGAGCCCAAACCTTGTGAGCTCAAATCAGCTGATGCGGGCCAGCCATGGGTTTTTTATCCCTGTGTAGACAGACCCTAACTCTGCTGTTCACCTAGTCTACACAGAAGGAGTCCTAGAAATGTACAGTCAGCCAGCCACTTCTTTTCTTAAATCACCAGGCTAGATAGAGTATCTGAAGCTGTTCTGGCTTTTACATTTGTTTCCACACACTACTTTGTTAGCTAACAGTTAAGATTGCTAAATGCTAATTCAAAGAACATCTGCCATTGTACATGCTATTTAGAAACAAATATTAAAGACATGGAAATCAAGAGCTAAGATTAATTATGCCATTTTTTTACCTCAAGCTTAACACACCCTTCATTAAAAACACACCTCAGATTGGAATTTTCTGTCTGAAGAACGCCTGAACAAGCTTAACGCCACCCTCTGTTCTTCCCTCCCTAGTTTCTTTTGTACCCAGCTGACAGAGGTCTCCCAAAAAGGGATTTAAGTAGTCTGATTTCTGCCTCAGAGCTCTGTACTGATCTGGAAGTTGATGGGTTTCCATATTTAATATGTTGCTGATAATCTTTGAATATTGGTGTCCCTAGCACTGATCCAGTCCGTAATGATGAAGATTCCAAAATCATTCTCACCTGGAAAATGCTCTGTGATTTACGGTGACCCCTTACATGATTCCTAAAGAGCTGTGTCAATGTTCTGAGAGCGATCAGATAGGCTGAAAAATCATGACACGTCAGAAAACAATTAAAACGTCATTTTTGAATAAATAGCATAGCTACATCTTCAGCTGGACACCTGCCAAATTCTCTGAAAAATATTATTTTCATGCCCTAGTTCAGGCATTCCAATTTGCCCATCAGTCACCCCAGTCTAAAGTTAGACAGGATAAAAACAGGACTTAGAATGAGTTTAAACTCCACTGTGGTGTGGTGACTAATGTCCCTTCTATTTCTTTTACACCCATATGCAGAGTCCAAGCACCAGTCTAAATTCTATGCATGCGAGCAGGAAGAGTGGGAGAATTGGGGGCAGAAAGGGAAGCCGTGGAGGAGGAACAGCAAGGGGAAGGGGAGCTCCCTTGCCTCCCAAGGGAACAGCCATAGGAGGAAGGCGAACCCCTCTCCCCACTTGAGAGAAGCAGCAGGAAGACAGGGAGCTTCAGATCCCTTTCCCCTAAGGTTGTGGGAGGAAGAGCAGCAGCAGCTGTGGAGGAAGTTGGGGAGTGGAGGACAAGGGGAGTCCTACAGCCCCCCTCTCCTCCAGAGGGAGGCAGAAGCAATAGCTTCAGGAAGAACAGCCTCCCCCTGGGCAAGAATCATAGAATCATAGAATCATAGAACTTGAGATCAGAAGGGACCATTATGATCATCTAGTCTGACCTCCTGCATGATGCAGGCCACAAAAGTTGACCCACCCACCCCTGAAATAACTCTCACCCTTGACTCAGCTGTTGAAGTCCCCAAATCCTGATTTGGCGACTTCAAGCAGCAGATAATCCTCTAGCAAACGACCCCTGCCCCATGCTCGGAGGAAGGCGAAAAACCTCCAGGGCCTCTGCCAATCTACCCCGGAGGAAAATTCCTTCCCGACCCCAAATATGGCGATCAGCTGAACCCCGAGCATGTGGCCAATATTCTCTATCCTGACACTTAGGAAAAGACTCCCAATATCCCAATATTTAAAATCGGTACTAACTCCCAGGTGTCACATTATTGACCTATTGAGTAAATCAAGTTATCCTATCAGATCATCCCTTCCATAAACTTATCAAGCTTAGTCTTAAAGCCGGAGAGGTCTTTCGCCCCCACTATGTCCCTCGGCAGGCCATTCCAGTATTTCACTCCTCTGACGGTCAGAAACCTTCGCCTAATTTCAAGCCTAAACTTCCCGACTGCCAATTTATATCCAAGAAGCAGATGTCTTTTGATGAAAACCTGTGGCAACTGAGCCCATTCTGCTACCTTCTCTGAGTGTGTTGCCCTTTTAGGCTGAGCGTCACTCTACTAGGTTAAAGATGCACATGCTTGATCATCTTCTCAGTTATTTCCCACACTGCTGTCAGGGACCAGGATGTGGGTGGCAGGGGCTACATTTCAGATTTGGGATGGGGGTGGAAACTGTAACTATGATTCCAGGGGCTACTTAGGCACCTGAAAACTCTAGGGTTTTTTTTTGTAGATAACTTAGAAATTAGCTGACAGGAGCACTGTATCTAATTCCTATATAAAAAAAGAGAATTAAATATTAGACCCACTCAGCTCTAAGAGTAACATGTTCTCATATCTTGTGTCAAGTCCCTTAAGGGACACTGGTTAGGTTTAAAATTTTAATGTATATTCTGACTTTTTTACTATCTCTTGAATACAACAATTGAAACACGTGTAGAAAAATCTAGACTACTTTCTATCACTTTTTTGCAGTTCGCCAAGCTTGGAACAGATCATTTAACTTTTGGAAACATCCTACTAGGGCAAGGCCCCTGTAAGTTTACACTGCACCTGCCTAGGGCTCTAGGGGTGTTACCCCACTACAAATAATAGAAGTGAAAACAACACTTTCAAGTCACTTTCACAGTATTGGCAACCCCAAATGTTCAAAAATCATGAATCAGGCTCACCAAAAATAATGAGATTGGCTTTAAAATAATGAGATTATGTAAAAATAATAGATTTGGTGATCTTTTTATTTGCCTTCTGCTTTTTGAG
This sequence comes from Platysternon megacephalum, assembly GCA_003942145.1. Classification (NCBI taxonomy): domain Eukaryota; kingdom Metazoa; phylum Chordata; order Testudines; family Platysternidae; genus Platysternon; species Platysternon megacephalum. The sequence goes on along the minus strand of QXTE01000198.1, from coordinate 66,474 downwards.
CCTTTAGGGTGCACTGGGGTCTCACAGCCACAAGGGCTAGTAACATTTTTCTTTAAGAATGAAGGCTGAAATCATCACATATACACTTGACGCCAAGAGCTGGGGCTTTAAGGAAAACAATAATTATAATGAGACTCATGACAAAATTGTGAGAGTTGACAACACTGCTTTTACTTCTGTTTAAAGGCTAGATACTTTCAAGAAGGCTCTTAAACACAACACTACAGTGATTGAGTGCAGTTCTCACAGGAGAATATTTAAAACCAAACACCAAGAAAATTCTGGATTTTAAAGTTGAGAAAAAAATTGAGACTTCTGAGGTCTATCAGGGCCACTGCAGACAAGAAAGGAAAATAAACAGGCATGGGAGCTCTGGGCAGCTCTTCCTCATGAAAGAAAGTTGGAGGGTTAAATCTTTAATCAAGTAAAACTTCTATTACCATCAGTGCCTCCACTCACAGATGTTAACAAGTGCTCAATAACTATACACTTCATACTTATATATCTGAACCATCTTATCCCGGGCTACATATTTTATACACATTGGCTCAGGGACTACATTTTCTGGCATATTCTGAACAGTGCTGAGCACATAGGTGGTGCCCAGTGAATAATACAAATCATGACAATTGTTGACTTTTTGGACTATGTGGATGCAATTTCTGTTCTTTGTTCTGGAATTGGCCTGGATACAGCTGAAACCCTAAGAATTTGAGGCACAAACACATCGGATACTCATATGATACATTTTCATTTCTTTTCTCAAACTCACAACAAAAAATGACTGAACAAAATGGTTTTCGGTTAAAATGTAAAATTGCACATCGGCCATTGCTCTACAGCCCAGCACAGGGCCGGCTTTAGGAAGTGCGGGGCCCAATTCGAACATTTTTGGCAGGGCCCCGGCAGGGATGACTTAAAAAAAAAACCATGTAAAAAAAAGCCTTTCATTTCTTCCATGTATTATTTACTTTCCATAACTATATAAATAATAAATTATGTACATTGCATCATATATGCTGTTGATTGATTATTAATGAGCTCCGTTTCACATGTGTGGGTCCCCGCCACTCCCTGGGGGTGTGCTAAGGTGGTCCCGATTTTATAGGGACAGTCTCGATTTTGGGGTCTTTTTCTTATATAGGATCCTATTACCCCCCACCCCCGTCCCGATTTTTCACACTTGCTGTCTGGTCACCCTAGCTGGTGTTAGCCAAACAGGGCTCGTTTCCCCCCGGAGCTTACCTAATTACACCAAGGAGGCACGGAGAGGCAAGAAGACGGGTACCAATACCTTTATTAAGCGGTCAGCTGAGCGGGTGCTCTCATCAGCTAATGCCAGAAGAGAGACACACCTTACATGGCCGGATCGGCCCTTTTTATAACCAGTAACAAACAACTTATCCTTCACCCTTCTACGTCATTAGGCTGACCTATGGATAATAGGGTACATAGAATACATATTTCATAATAGGGGAGGGGGTACACAAGAAACATCTGTTGCGGATACATGTATTATTGTGAAGGGAACAACAAGATATAACCTTTGACCCCTCGCACTAAAGACCTTGGAGATATGTGGGAACATAACAGCGTTATAGTTATGAGCCAAATGAGCCA
>QXTE01000198.1:49111-64459 GCA_003942145.1 Platysternon megacephalum | reverse complement strand
GCAGGCAGGGGTGTGTGTGGGGCTGGCTGGCTTCAGGCAGGGCTGCAGGGGGGTGCGGCAGGGGTTGGCTGCAGGCAGGGCAGGAGGTGCGGGGCTGGCTGGAGACAGGGCAGGAGGTGCAGGGTTGGCTGGAGACAGGGGTGTGTGGGGCGGGCTGGCTTCAGACAGGGCCGCGGGGGGTGCGTCAGGGGTTGGTAGGGCTGGAGACAGAGGAGTGTGGGACTGGCTGGCTTCAGGCAGGGGGGTGCGGCAGGGGTTGGCTGGAGACACGGCAGGGGGTGCGGGCCTGGGTGCGGGCAGGGAGTGCAGGGCTGATGCGGGCAGGGCAGGGGGTGCAGGGCTGGTGCAGGCAGGGGTGGGTGTGGGGCTGGCTGGCTTCAGGCAGGGCTGCAGGGGGGGGCGGCAGGGGTTGGGTGCAGGCAGGGCAGGAGGTGCGGGGCTGGCTGGAGACAGGGCAGGAGGTGCGGGGCTGGCCACAGGTAGGGCAGGGGCTGCGGGCCTGGTGCGGGCAGGGCAGGGGGTGCGGGGCTGGCTGGAGACGGGGGCTGGCTGCGGGCAGGGCAGGGGGTGCAGGGCTGGTGCGGGCAGGGGGTGCGGCAGAGGCAGCTGGAGCCCCGGCCCTTTAAATAGCCCCTGGAGCGCCCCGCTATCCCAGGGCTCTGGGGGCAATTTAAAGGGCCCGGGGCTCCCCTGCTTCTACCGCCCCGGCCCTTTAAATAGCCGCGGGAGCCCGGGGGGGGGGGACGGGACGGGACTCTGGCGGCTATTTAAAGGACCAGGGTGGCAGAGGCAGCTGGAGCCCCGGCCCTTTAAATAGCCCTCGGAGCCCCCCGCTACCCCAGGGCTCTGGGGGCTATTTAAAGGGCCCAGGGCTCCCCTGCTTCTACTGCCCCGGCCCTTTAAATAGCCGAGGGAGCCCTGGGGAAGCGGCGGGGCTCTGGTGGCTATTTAAAGGACCAGGGCGGCAGAGGCAGCTGGAGCGCCGGCCCTTTAAATAGCCCCCGGAGCCCCCCGCTACCCCAGGGCTCTGGGGGCTATTTAAAGGGCCCAGGGCTCCCCTGCTTCTACTGCCCCGGCCCTTTAAATAGCCGAGGGAGCCCTGGGGAAGTGGCGGGGCTCTGGCGGCTATTAGCCCCTGGAGCGCCCCGCTATCCCAGGGCTCTGGGGGCAATTTAAAGGGCCCGGGGCTCCCCTGCTTCTACCGCCCCGGCCCTTTAAATAGCCGCGGGAGCCCTGGGGGGGGGGGACGGGACGGGACTCTGGCGGCTATTTAAAGGACCAGGGCGGCAGAGGCAGCTGGAGCCCCGGCCCTTTAAATAGCCCTCGGAGCCCCCCGCTACCCCAGGGCTCTGGGGGCTATTTAAAGGGCCCAGGGCTCCCCTGCTTCTACTGCCCCGGCCCTTTAAATAGCCGAGGGAGCCCTGAAGAAGCGGTAATAGCTCTGGCGGCTATTAGCCCCTGGAGCGCCCCGCTATCCCAGGGCTATGAGGGCTATTTAAAGGGCCGGGGGCCCCCCTGCTTCTACTGCCCCGGCCCTTTAAATAGCCGAGGGAGCCCTGGGGAAGCGGCGGGGCTCCAGCGGCTATTTAAAGGGCCCGGGCGGTAGAAGCAACGGGAGCCCCGGACTTTTTAAATAGCCCCCATAGCCCCACAGCACTACCCCAGGGCTCCAGCAGTGGGGCTCTGGTGGCAAGTTAAAGGGCCTGGGGCTCCAGCCCCTGCTGGGAGCCCCAGGCACTTTAAATTGCCCCCTGGGGAAGCCAGGCCACCCCGGTATGGCGCACCGGCTCTTGCCGGTACACCGTACAGGGGCTTGGGCGCGGGGCCCTCTTAGGCGTGGGGCCCCATTCAAGGGAATTGGTCAAATCGGCCTAAAGCCGGCCCTGGCCCAGCATGGGGCAGAACCTGCCACACCTGGGGGTTAAGTGATCTCCTCTCATCTGTCTCTTTCTTTCTTCATGATTCCTGACCTCTGTACTGCTTTTCATGCTGTCAACCATGACATCCTTCCCAACCGCCTGGGATTGTTTGCTGGCATCTCAGAGAACTGGCCTTCTTGGTTTTGCTCCCATCTATCAGGGTCCTCTTTTCCGCCCCCAGCATGCAGCAGAGAGGCTGGTCCAGTGGATAGGAGCCCCCATAGACTGCCTGTGTAACCTCAGGCTAGTGCCTTAGGGACAGAGTTTCAAATGTTTTTAGGCACCCAAAAATGCAGCTAGGCATCTAGTGGGATTTACAAAGCACCTAACCTTCTAGGTGCTTTTGAAAATCCCACTAGGTGCCTTAAATACCTTTGAAAATCTGGCCCTTAGTCTCCCTATGCCTCAGTGCCCCATCTGTACAAAATACTGACTCTGCCCCAGGGGCACCTCTTCTCTGCAGAACTCACATTCCACACTAAGGCTTTGTCTACACTACGCACCTTTTAGGACACAGTGTAGCTATTGTTTGTGGACAGGATAGAGCTCTTCTGCTGACACAAAACTCCCCCCTCCCCCCATGCGTGGCAGCAGCTCACACTGGTGCTTTTCGTTGGTAAAACTTTTGTTGTTTTTGGGGGGGGGAGCGCTATTTTTTTTTGTTTTTTGTTTTTGTTTTTTTTAACACCCCTGAACAACAAAAGTTTTGCCAACGAAGTTCCAGTGTAGACAAAGCCTAAGGCTGTGCTGTATTTAAGAGCTCCACCTGGGAGCACACCTCCTGTATGAAACTCGGGCAGGGGAGGGGGGGAAGGGAAGGCACCCCCCCCAAATGACACCCTTGTGGTCTGACCTTGGGGTAAGAGCCAGGAACAGGGAGTCAGAGCCAGATTCAGGAACCAGGCAAGGAAGCAGGGCTGGAGCAGAATGGAGTGGGACAAGAATGAGGTAGGAGCAGGTCTGAGGCAGGCACAGGAGCAATCACTGCTTCATGGGTGAGCATTGCTGGTGAGCTTAAATGCAGACCTGTTGGTTCCTTGCAGCCAATTGTCTAGGCTGGCCAATCAGATGATTCTGCTGCAGCCCAGCTGGGTACATTGACTGTCCTGAGGGATGAGCCCCAGGCTCAGCTGAGGGAACTCAAGCCCATAGTTCTTGACAGCATCTGTGCATTAATGTATTGGCATGTAGATACCAAGGTGGGGCAGTAGATGGATGTGAGACTGAGCGGGAGCAGGTTTTTTTCAGCCAAGGGAAGTTGCACTGTGTTTTTGAGTGGAAACTAGAAGACAGAAAGATAAAATTACTGCAGCTGAATCTGGGGATTGGTGGGTGGGAACATGGGAACTGTGTGGTGGAGGGAGCAGAATTTCATAAAAAAACAAACCAACCCAGTATTCTTGCCGGCAAGTTAAAGAAGTATGGGCTGGATGAATGGACTATAAGGTGGATAGAAAGCTGGCTAGATCGTCGGGCTCAACGGGTAGTGATCAACGGCTCCATGTCTAGTTGGCAGCCGGTTTCAAGCGGAGTGCCCCAAGGGTCGGTCCTGGGGCCGGTTTTGTTCAATATCTTCATTAATGATCTGGAGGATGGCGTGGACTGCACTCTCAGCAAATTTGCAGATGACACTAAACTGGGAGGAGTGGTAGATACGCTGGAGGGTAGGGATAGGATACAGAGGGACCTAGACAAATTAGAGGATTGGGCCAAAAGAAACCTGATGAGGTTCAACAAGGACAAGTGCAGAGTCCTGCACTTAGGACGGAAGAATCCCATGCACTGTTACAGACTAGGGACCGAGTGGCTAGGCAGCAGTTCTGCAGAAAAGGACCTAGGGGTTACGGTGGACGAGAAGCTGGATATGAGTCAACAGTGTGCCCTTGTTGCCAAGAAGGCTAACGGCATTTTGGGCTGTATAAGTAGGGGCATTGCCAGCAGATCGAGGGACGTGATCGTTCCCCTCTATTCGACATTGGTGAGGCCTCACCTGGAGTACTGTGTCCAGTTTTGGGCCCCACACTACAAGAAGGATGTGGAAAAATTGGAAAGAGTCCAGCGGAGGGCAACAAAAATGATTAGGGGGCTGGAGCACATGAGTTATGAGGAGAGGCTGAGGGAACTGGGATTGTTTAGTCTGCAGAAGAGAAGAATGAGGGGGGATTTGATAGCTGCTTTCAACTACCTGAAAGGGGGTTCCAAAGAGGATGGATCTAGACTGTTCACAGTGGTACCAGATGACAGAACAAGGAGTAATGGTCTCAAGTTGCAGTGGGGGAGGTTTAGATTGGATATTAGGAAAAACTTTTTCACTAGAAGGGTGGTGAAGCACTGGAATGGGTTACCTAGGGAGGTGGTGGAATCTCCTTCCTTAGAGGTTTTTCAGGTCAGGCTTGACAAAGCCCTGGCTGTGATGATTTAGTTGGGATTAGGTCCTGCTTTGAGCAGGGGGTTGGACTAGATGACCTCCTGAGGTCCCTTCCAACCCTGATATTCTATGATTCTAACCTGTGGTGTCTCATCCCCTTGATCATTCTGAGTATGGCTATACAGGTCTGTCGCATCTTAGGCGCATTTAACATGCGCGATTTCAGCTTTACACGGTCAGCAAAAACAAAAACAAATCCAAAAAAAAGAGAAAAATAACAATTTAAATACAGTTTCTGTAGTGCGGGCGATTCCGCCCGCCATTACACTCAATGTAATTTTGACTATACGCGATTTTCGCTTTAGGCGCTGACTGCGGAACGGAACCCCAGCGTAAGATGAGACAGACATGTACTACCATGCTGTACAAGCCCATCTGGAATCCTAGTGTAACCCCTTTGGGGTTTAGAGAGCATGGCCCCTGTGACGGGTTGGTTCACAGAAACCCCCTTGGGAGCTGCCAGCTGATGTGCAAAGGCTACCTCTGGTTCTATTCTCCCCTGCCAGCTACTGGTGGTTCCAGCACTCAAAGTCTTGCTGAGAGCCAGACACACCTATCTGCTCCAGACACAGACCAGAGTCTGAACCACCTGTCCCAAAGCTGCAGGGTTACCTGAGAACAGCTCACAGAAGTCTGCTTGCCTTTAACACTCAGATGCCCAATTCCCAATGGGGTCTAAACCCAGATAAATCCGTTTTACCCTGTATAAGCTTTATACAGGGTAAACTCATAAATTGTTCGCCCTCTATAACACTGATAGAGAGATATGCACAGCTGTTTGCTCCCCCAGGTATTAATACATACTCTGAGTTAATTAATAAGTAGAAAGTGATTTTATTAAATACAGATAGTAGGATTTAAGTGATTTCAAGTAGTAACAGACAGAACAAAATAAGTTACCAAGCAAAATAAAATAAAATACGCAAATCTATGTCTAATTGCACTAAATACAGATAAGATCCTCACCAGTTCCAAAATGTTCCCTTTTACAGGCTAATCTTCTTTTAGCCTGGGTCCAGCAATCACTCACACCCCCTGTAGTTTTCAGTTTCCTTCAAGTGTCCTGTGGGGGTGGAGAGGCTCCTTCTTTAGCCAGCTGAAGACAAAATGGAGGGGTCTCCCACAGGTTTAAATAGACTGTCTCTTGTGGGTGGAGACCCCCTCCTCTCCCTCTGTAGAATCCTGTCACAGAATGGAGATTCGAAAATCACATGGGCAGGTCACATGCCCATGCATGACTCAGGACTGCAGGTAGCAGCCATTACCCACATGCTGCCTTGAACGTCCTCAGGTAGACTTCTGATGTGGATTGGAATCTTCCAAGCTCTTTTGTCTGTTAAGTGCCCCCTGACTGAACACCTAATTTGCACATTCCTTTCCCCAGAAGTCACCAAATGTTCTAACTGAGGCCCCTTAGGAATCAAGCAATTACACAGCCCATGTTCATAACTTTGAACACACAAATGGTGCCTGCATACAACTAGGGTGAACATAACTAGTAGATCATAACCTTTACATAGATATGTACCTGGCACAGGCAGCACAAAACATATTCCAGTTATGTCATATTCCCACAAAGCCTTATGGGAGGTACCGTCACACCCTCCCCCTGAACTTACTGCCAGAGACTTGGACACTGTCCATGGCGGAGGCAGTACCCGTAAAATTCCTGTTTGTCTTTGATCACACTTCTTTTCAGTACCTTGAAACCATATGTCAGTTCTAGGGGTTTTAGCCCATTTTGAGGTTCCTGATCCCCAGATGCCTGAAAACAGGTTGGGGTGTAGCATTAACAGAATGCAGACAGCAATACCTGTTAAAGTGGAGGTGTCTTGACCTTTAACCACCAAGGCCATGAGGCGGTGTGCCTCAGTTTCCCCTTCTACACAGCAGCATGGGCCTGTTATGCTTTTGCTGCTGTGCCAAGCTTCCAGTCTATTTACAGGTATAGGCTGCAAAGCAACATGCTTGTGGGGCTGTCTTGTTACCATCCCTAGCATGTACAACAGTTTTCTCCATAAATCAGGTATGTTCCATGTTTTTAGAGGGTTTACCACTAGTATGAATTCTTTTGTTTTATCCCAGAGGTGAATCAGCAAAAGACACAAGGTTAACAGCAAATCTACGGTGGACAGGTTTTGTTCACTCAATTTGACCTGTTTAGCATCTATTGCATTTTCCCAGTTCTCTGTGCCTTCTGGAAGACACTCTGATTCAGAATCTTCAGCCTCTGTGGGGAAAGCTGCTAATTCAGGCATGTGTTTGGGTCTTTGGCCAGGAAAGGGTGTACTACAACCCTGCCTGCCCTCGGCCCCTCCCTCCGGAATTTCTCTGGGCTGGTCCCCGCCCCCTGGTAGAGTTTCACTCATGCAGAGATTTCCCCCCCCCTGTCTAGGAGAGAGAGTTTCATCTCTTACAAGTGGGGTAAGAACAGCCTTTTTCAATGGGGTGCTCTGTACCCCTTTGGGCACCTCACTTTCTGTTTCCAACAGGTCAGCTGGATGGGCCCCCCCCTCCGGGAGACTTGACCCCCAGGTTTCCCTTAAAACCTGATCTACAAGAGAGGGAGCTGGCATTTTAAATGCAGGCTTTTCACCCTCCTCTTGGGAAAGTCCCTCCCTACAAAAGGTGGGCAGACTCTCTGGCCCCCCCTCACCTTCCATCTGGGCTTCCCTCTCTGGGCTCCCCTCTGGGTCAGACACTCCTGTGTCCCCCAAAAGGGAAGGTGACCCTGCTCCAGCTGTGGGCTCACAGCTACCAGCCATGACAGACCTTTCACTGGCCAGCAAAATCCCCCCCCTTTCACTCGGGTTGGGCTGGCACCCAGCTACAGAGTCTTTGGGGTCTGTTCCCACCGCAGCAGTTACCAAGACCCCAACTTCCACCTTCGGGACACACGTCTCTGTGCACCCCAGGGCGGGCCCTGCCCCCTGTTGACCTGCAACTTCCTGGCAGTCAGCAGCTGGGGTGACCCCCCTGTTACCAGGTGGTACATCCCCCTCCCCCAGGGAGATGATTACGGGACAGGAGCTGGCTTCGTCCAGCCCCTCCCTCTGGAACTTCCCTTGAGCCCTGGGGCCACAGGAACTGGCTACAACCATCCCTGCCCCCGCAGCTGCTCCCTGTACTGCTGCAGAGGAATCTAAGAGACACTCTCCTATTCCCCCAGCAGTCCATGTGACTTCACCCTCCCCTCCGGGGCTTTTAGCACAAGATTCCTTCTCCCTGCTAACCAACCCTGGGACAGATTCTGCCACATTAAAGAAATCATTTCCCAGTAGAAACGGTGCAAAATTGTGTGCCACCGTTGCAACTGTCAGTTCAGCCTGCAAATCCCGAGTTTGCATGTGAACTTTAGCTAAAGGTGCAAGGACTTTGTAACCCCCAACCAGCTCTAATTCTGCCATTTTACCTGGCAACAAATCCTTCTCCTGGATCAGGTCCCTCCTGATCACAGAAATCTCTGCACCCGTGTCCCTTAATCCCATAACCACCTCTCCATTAATTTCGACAGCATGCATATGCTTATTGCTTGGTTGTGTGGAAGCAAGCTTTACAAATCCTGTGTGGAAAGAGGCCACAGCCTGGCTCTGAGAAGCTGCAGCTTCCTGTGTAACTTGCTGCCTGTTTTCACTCAGCAAGGGACACTTATTCCTCAGGTGCTCAGTGGACTTACAATGATAGCACCTCCTGGGCTCCTCTGCTTGCACAGGAAATTTGGGACGAGTACCAGGGGAATGGGGAGGTGACCGCCCAGCCTCTTTTTTCCCAGACCCAGGGATAAAACGGTGATTCTGCTTTCCCCCACCCTTATACCCCTCTGCCTGTGGTTTATGTTTGATTGCAGCTTGTGCTTGCTCATAAGAGTCTGCATACCCAGCTAATTCACCCAGTGCATTTACCTTTTTGTCCCACACATACTGTTTCACATCATCACTGCACATATTCAGGAATTGTTCCTGAGTAACCAGATCACACATCCCTTCGAAGCTTGTAACACCTTTCCCCCGCACCCACTTATCTACCAAATCTCTCATTTCATTGGCATAAGCCAGATTACTTAATCCAGATCCCCTCTTAAGACTCCTGAATTTAACCCTATAGGTTTCAGGTGTAACCTGAAACTGTTTCAAAACCAGTTCCTTAAATTTACCATAGTCTGAAGCATCATCAATAGGCATCTTATTGAATATGTCCAGAGCTCTGCCAGTCAATTTTGCTATTAATGTGGTCAGTTTCTGATCTTCAGGGATGGCATGGAGGGTGCACAGTCTCTCAAAGGTGATGAAATACTCGGCAATATCGCTGGACTCATCATACTGTGGGCACAGTCGCTCCCATTTGTGGATTTTTGGGGAAGTGGAGCCAGCAGGTGAAGGATTTTGTCTCTTCAACTCCAGAACAGCCAGTTCATGTTTCTGGGCCTCCATAACCCTCTTGTGGGCAGCTTCTTCCATCTCCATAGCTCTCTTGTGGGCAGCCTCTTCCCTTGCTGCCTCCATCTCCATAGCTCTCTTGTGGGCAGCCTCTTCCCTCACTTTTTCTGCCTCCACAGCATCAATTTCTAATTGTCTTAGCTCTACCCGTCTCTTATGTTCATTCTCTCTCTCTGTTGCTTCCAACCTAGCCAATTCGAGCTTGGTGGCTGTCTCACTAGTAGGCATTTTCCTGCTTTCTTCTGCTGGGCCACACCCCTCTGCAGTTCACTGAAACTGGGATAGACTCAGCTCAGGGGATTCTTAGTTAACAGAGACTCTCACAGTCTTCTGATCTTCCTTCTTACTTATTTTGCTTCCTTTTCTGTCCCTACTTCCCTTTCCCGAAATAAGCAAACAGAAAATAACAAACCAGTAACCACTTTGTCTGTTCTCCAGCCACCACACTTAAAACTCACTTAAAATCACTACCAGTATCTCAAAGCAATCAGCTGTGCACAGATCCTGTTCGACTACGCCACTGTGACGGGTTGGTTCACAGAAACCCCCTTGGGAGCTGCCAGCTGATGTGCAAAGGCTACCTCTGTTTCTATTCTCCCCTGCCAGCTACAGGTAGTTCCAGCACTATGGCCTTGCTGATAGCCAGACACACCTATCTGCTCCAGACACAGACCAGAGTCTGAACCACCTATCCCAAAGCTGCAGGGTTACCTGAGAACAGCTCACAGAAGTCTGCTTGCCTTTAACACTCAGATGCCCAATTCCCAATGGGGTCTAAACCCAGATAAATCCGTTTTACCCTGTATAAGCTTTATACAGAGTAAACTCATAAATTGTTCGCCCTCTATAACACTGATAGAGAGATATGCACAGCTGTTTGCTCCCCCAGGTATTAATACATACTCTGAGTTAATTAATAAGTAGAAAGTGATTTTATTAAATACAGATAGTAGGATTTAAGTGATTTCAAGTAGTAACAGACAGAACAAAAGAAGTTACCAAGCAAAATAAAATAAAATACGCAAATCTATGTCTAATTGCACTAAATACAGATAAGATCCTCACCAGTTCCAAAATGTTCTCTTTTACAGGCTAATCTTCTTTTAGCCTGGGTCCAGCAATCACTCACACCCCCTGTAGTTTTCAGTTTCCTTCAAGTGTCCTGTGGGGGTGGAGAGGCTCCTTCTTTAGCCAGCTGAAGACAAAATGGAGGGGTCTCCCACAGGTTTAAATAGACTGTCTCTTGTGGGTGGAGACCCCCTCCTCTCCCTCTGTAGAATCCTGTCACAGAATGGAGATTCGAAAATCACATGGGCAGGTCACATGCCCATGCATGACTCAGGACTGCAGGTAGCAGCCATTACCCACATGCTGCCTTGAACGTCCTCAGGTAGACTTCTGATGTGGATTGGAATCTTCCAAGCTCTTTTGTCTGTTAAGTGCCCCCTGACTGAACACCTAATTTGCACATTCCTTTCCCCAGAAGTCACCAAATGTTCTAACTGAGGCCCCTTAGGAATCAAGCAATTACACAGCCCATGTTCATAACTTTGAACACACAAATGGTGCCTGCATACAACTAGGGTGAACATAACTAGTAGATCATAACCTTTACATAGATATGTACCTGGCACAGGCAGCACAAAACATATTCCAGTTATGTCATATTCCCACAAAGCCTTATGGGAGGTACCGTCACAGCCCCTTTAAATCTTTTTCCTAAGGGGGGAGGGGGAGCAGTAAGAGAAAGGAGGGAAACTCCAGGGTGTGGCTTTAGAACTCTAGAGAGAGACCCGCAGGCCCTCACAAAATAAACCGCAGAGAACCTGCCTGAAGCCTGGGAAGGACAGGGCGGCCGATATAACATAACACAAATGCAAACAATCACAATAATAATAATTGGGAATACAGTAAAACCATCACCATTACAATAATTTGGTACATTGACAAACAAAATGAGGCCCAAGTTTGATGCTGCAATAGCCATCAAACAATAAAAGTCACCCCTAACCCTTAAGTACACACAACAAATAAGATTTGTAGGAGTACCAGTATCAATAACAAAACGATTATTAGAGAACCTAACAAAAATAAACCTGATGTATTGGGGGCCAGTCTTTTGGACAGAGGTGGATGTGATTGATAATTTGGTTGGAGATGAGGGAAGTAGAGAGAGGAAAAGGCATTTACCCTGTCTAGTGTAGTATCCCCTCTCTCTCTGGACCCAATGCTAGCACAGGACACCCACCAGAGACAGACACAGAACATAACATGCAACACAGAACACTGAACACAGACTTTGTCATGACACTATAACCATGGTATTTCTGTAACTCTTCAGCTGCTACCAGCTCTCCTCATGTTCCGTTTCGGAGGCTGAAAGATGGAAGCTTAGAAACAAATTAGCACAGTGCTCTCACTGTGGCAGACCCTACTCGTTTGAGTTGTCCGCGGTGTCTGGGGTCCGGCCATCCGGAGTCCGGATCCGGGGGATCTGGATCATACCAGATATTCCTGTCCCAATCTTATATGGTCCCGCACCCCCCTGGGCTTTCACCCCAATGGCGGCGACCCGGGCTGAATAAGCCCCCCGGACCCTGTTCTCCCGGGCGGACCCCTCCAGGACCAGATCTTTCAGGCAGGTAACTGCCTGGCTCAGAGCGGCATTCTCTACTTCCACCCACTCCCGCTCCTCCTCTGCTGCCACCACCTGTACTGCGGCTACAGAGAGGGAAGATGCCTGGGCGCTAGCAGTCAGAGCCTGCGCCTCCCACATATCCCATTCCTTCTCCAACTCATGAATTGTACTCCCAGGTGGAACTGCCCCTGGCATCCAGGGGTCTGCCCCTTTCTTTTGGAGCCATTCTAACACCCCAGGCGGCGGCGGCGCTCCCCAAGGGAGGGTGTCTTCTCGCTCAGGCTGCTTCGCCTTTTCCTTCCCCTTGTCCCACAGTGGCATACTTAACAGCAGCGTCCTTTTCTCCCTGCAGTGGGTTGCTAGACTACCACCTTTTACACAGGCTCGAGCTGGACCCGCTCAAGAAGCTATTGGGGGCACCAGAGGATTTACATCTAATTCTTTCCCTTGCCCTACACCCAGTAGCGGCGCCAGCTTTGCCGGCGCCCTAGGCGGCGGCAGGTCCCGCCCCCGAAATCCCGCCCCCAACAGCGGCGGCGGAAGGCCCCGCCCCCAAATTTCTACGGGCGGCGGGGGCGCAGGCGCCCCCAAAATAGCAGCGCCCTAGGCGACCGCCTAGGTCGCCTAATGGGAGCGCCGGCCCTGCCTACACCGGCACTCAACAGTGGTGTCCTTTTCTCCCTGCAGTGGGTTGCTAGCCTACCACTTTTTACACAGGCTCGAGCCGGACCCACCCAAGAGACTACTGGGGAGGCACCAGGGGATTTACACCTAATTCTCTCCCTTGCCCTACACCAGCACTCAACAGTGGCGTCCTTCTCTCCCTGCAGTGGGTTGCTACCACTTTTTCACTCTTGGGTCAAATCCTCCACTAAGCTGCCTGCATTCTCCACCATTAATGTTACCCAAAATTGGGCCAGCTAGTAAGCTTAGGGAGGACTAATGATCCACCAGAGTTTGGCAGAAAGCAGCATGTTTATTATACTGATAGCTAAGCTCAAAAGAACGGGGGGAGTGGGGGGTGTCACATTCACACTTGCATACTCACGCTCCCAGGACAGGCACGGCACTGGAGATGTCAGGATTCTTTAAGGTAAGTGTCCCACAGCGCAATGATGAACGGTGTGATGAAGGTAAGTCTTCCAGAGGCACGATGGAATGCAACGCAGGGAACCACTGGCCAGGCGGTCTGGGCGAAGGGCCTTCACGGGAGGTACAAGCTTGTGAGTGCACTCCTGAGCACATGGCCCCTTCCCCTTTTAAGGACCTGCTCCTCATGGCCTGCGACTAGAGATGACTTGGCCGCATCTGGTTGGTCACACTCCACCTCGGGCAGTGTCCATGCAGTGTCCATGCATTGGGTGTGTGAGTGCTGCCTAATTAGAGTCCCAGACACCTTGTCTACCTGGGAGCTCTTCTGGGCTTCCAGCTGTTCAACCAGCCCATTCATCCCACAAGCATTCCAGGAGGGAGGGGGAGGGGGAAAGCCACTTCACAGGTATTCAGAGAGAGAGGAGACAAAGGGGGGGGGGGGAGTATAACAGACCTTTTGAGCATACAGGTTATACATAGCATACAGATCACTGCTGCTCCTACAACAAAGACAACCAGGAGCACCCAAGACTCACCACTGGACTGGAACTTTGCTCAGGACTCCTGAACTCTGTGTGTAGACATATTGCTCAGTACCTGCCCTTTTAGACTGTGCTACCACTGGGCTTGTGGGGTTTTGGTTTGAATGCAACCCTGTTTTACCGCTCCCCCTATATTTCCCCTTGTTGTTTTTCTCCTCTCATCCCTCTGTAAATAAATATTTCCCTTTCTTATATCCATTGTACTTTTCCTGTGGGGGGGGGGGTGTTCACTCTGGGGGGTTTGGAACAGGTGCCACTGGGGGGGAAGGGATTTTTCCTGCTGAATTCCTGCACGTGCTTTCTCTTGGCCAGAGCTGCCTGCAGAGCAGACTCCATCTCGGCTACGAAGGCACTAAAGTTACACTGGTTATGTACTCATGTTGATAGCCTATGCTGTGGTCTATGCCACTGCATCTTCAGTGCTACTTTTAGCCATGCTAGGTAGATGAAAGCTAGTGCAGGTATGTCTACCCAAGCTACAATCACACTGGTATTTGCAGTGTAGACATACTGGCCGCCTAGAGGTCATATCCCTCTCTGCCACACTTCATCTGTCTTTATCTTTTTAAATTGTTCACTCTTTAGCATAAGGACTGTGACCTCCTCTGTTTGGAAAGCCCCTGACACAGCATAGGTCCCACCAACTATCTCAATAGTGAAAAAGTGTTGGGAGAAGGGACAATAATGATAGAGAAGAAGTGAGGATCCAAAACGGGATAGGTAAAACAATGTAGGACTGTAGCTCTTTAATAGTGAATATCCTTTAGAAAAACTTACAGAATTTAATAGAAAATTATATGCCTGTGATAGAATTCTGTAGGTTGGTTTAAAAGCCATAAAAAGAATCTTACTATTCTATATCTTTTTTGAGTAATTTCTATAGAACCCTATTGGTTTCCATCCTTATTAAATTCTATAGAACCTTTTCATAAGGATGGCTTAAATTGTTGTAATATCCTGTCTTTTCTGCACAGTATAAGTCATGTTCAATGTTAAAATAATATAAAGTTTTAGTGTTGCTCACTCTAGAAGGGCCCGGATCTCATAGCAGATTATCAGTACCTGGGGCCACAGGGAATAGTGTCCAAATTAAAAAAGGCATAAGAAAACCAGACACACAATTGGGAGAGAAGTGCAGATAGTATATTTAAAATTTGGAAATTTACATCAGTACAGAAGGGCCCTACCAAATTCACGGTCCATTCTGGTCAATTTCAAGTCACAGGATTTAAAAAATCTTAAATGTAATGATTTAGGATATTTAAATCTGAAATTTCATGGTATTGTAACTGTAGGGGTCCTGACCCAACTCTGAAGGCAGCAGCACAGAAGTAAGGGTGGCATGGTATGGTATTGCAACCCTTACTTCTGCACTGCTGCTGGTGAGACACTGCCTTCAGAGCTGGGCACCTGGCCAACAGCCACTGCTCTCCAGCCACCCAGCTCTGAAGGCAGCGTAGAAGTAAAGGTGGCAATATCACAACCCCCCCAACAGTAATCTTGCGACTACCCCCACAACCCTGTTTTGGGTTGGGACTAGGGTGACCAGATGAGATGAAGAAAATATTGGGACACCCGGGGGGGGGGGGGGGGGGGGGGGGGGGGAAAAAAAAAGGGGGGGGGGGGGGGGGGAGGGGGGGCAAAAAAAAGTGCTGCTGGCAAAGGGAGAAAAAAAAAAGCCAAAATATCGGGACAAACAGCTAAAAATCGGGACGGTCCCGATTTTATCAGGACGTCTGGTCAGCCTAGTTGGGACCCCCAGTTTGAGAAACGCTGGTCTCCCCTGTGAAATCTGGTCTTTTGTGTATTTTTACCCTATACTATACAGATTTCACAGTCCATGACACGTTTTTCACAGCCATGAATTTGGTAAAACTATGTAACAGGATAATTCCTGTCATACAGGGTGTGGATTTTGTTTCTGTAGCAGAAATAGATTGATTTACTAATTGTTCACAGAAGACAGGAGCTTTCTTGCATTATTTCACTCAAGGTTATACAGCAGGGGTAGGCAACCTTTCGGAAGCGGGGTGCCGAGTCTTCATTTATTCACTCTAATTTAAGGTTTCGCGTGCCGGTAATACATTTTAACGTTTTTTAGACGGTCTCTCACTATAAGTCTATAATATATAACTAAACTATTGTTGTATGTAAAGTAAACAAGGTTTTCAAAATGTTTAAGAAGCTTCATTTAAAATTAAATTAAAATGCTGATCTTTTAAAAGGCATAGGGCTGGCAGCTGGGACCCCAGACCTGGGGGGGAGGAGGGGGGCAGGGATGAGGGCTGGGGGG
>QXTE01000198.1:35430-47966 GCA_003942145.1 Platysternon megacephalum | reverse complement strand
GGGGAGTTCAGGGGTACAGGGCAGAGGGCTGGGGGTGTGGGGGAGTTCAGGGGTACAGGGCAGAAGGCTGGGTGTTGGGGGGGTACAGGGCAGAAGGTTGGGTGTTGGGGGGGTACAGGGCAGAAGGCTGGGGGTGTGTGGGGGTACAGCCCAGAGGGCTGGGGGTGTGGGGGAGTTCAGGGGTACAGGGCAGAGGGCTGGGGGTTCAGGGGTGAGGGCTGGGGTGCTCGGGTTGTGGGGGTGCTCCCAGCCCCCTGCCCTGAGCGGCTCAGGGCAGGGGGCTGGAAGGGATATGCCTGTTCCACCCGCTTCCCCAAGGCCCCGTCCCTACCTCTTCTCTCAGTCTCCGGAGCAGCGAGCACGCTGCGGCTCGGCTCCGCCCCCCTTCCCCGGCCATCAGCTGATTGTCGGGAGGGAGGAGGAGGGGCAGGAAAGCTCCAAGCTGGGGGAAGAAGCGGGGGAGGCAGGAGCTTGGCTGCCGCAGGTCCAAGCTTCTGCCTCCTGCCCCCGCAGGGGAGAGCGTTGGGCGGGGGGGGCGAGTGGGGCTGGGACTGGCAGGCAGCGGCGTGCCACAGAAAATCGGCTCGCGTGCCATGTTTGGCACGCGTGCCGTAGGTTGCCGACCCCTGTTATACAGACAGACTGAAAACTGCACATCTTATAATCAGTTGGCCACATTTATGGTCTCAAAGGCTTTGACATCTGGAAACTTGTCACAGGAGAAATTAACGAGCAGTTGCTTGGTTCCACTCTTGGTGGGAATGATTTCAAACGGTATTTTGGAACTCTGCCTGGGCTGTAGTGAGGGCATTCTAAAAAACAGAAATAAAAGGAGAAATATCAGTTGAAAACATCCTTGTATTTTATATTTGAGTTTCCCTGCCAGCCATCCTCCCTATGCATTACTGTCAGTAGGGAGAAGGAGCTATACAATGGGCTTCCAAAAGGGCCTAAAGGAGTTGGATCTCCAATGCTGACTTGGGTATCTAGCTCCCTTCGGCCACTTTGGAAATCCGTACTGTGAGTATGCGATAGATAATTCAGAGTTTTGTTAGCATTTTCACTTACATTTAAGGATATGCAGGTGTTCGAGGTTTATTTATTTATTTTTTGCTTGGGGCGGCTAAAAACCTAGAGCCAGCCCTGCTTATATCATTTAGACTTTTACCCAATGTGTGAGTGCAATCAGGTAAATGGGTGAATAAATAGCACCAACTTGTGCCCACAGTTATTGGTACCTACAAACTGCAGTGCCAAAAGAAAGGTCAGCTTGAGGCCTCATTAAAAATCAGGTCTTTTTCTCCTTGAGTCTCATTTCCACAGACAGACCTCCGTGGTCATAGCCAGAAGGAAAAAGGTGTCATGCCAACATTTGCTTAAAAAACACCCAACCCTAAGTCCTGTTGTGTGTATCTTTTGTATCAAGAAGTTGATGCTCCTTGTACTTACTCTATCTTGAGCTTTCCTTTCAGCAGGTCACTGCCTTCTGCCTGCAGCACGCAGTCTTTCACCTCTTGGTCAAGTGGATTGGTAAATATCACTTCCACATTCACTGGTTCATTCACCTTTGCATCACTGAGCACCTGCACAGACCAAACACTTGCATGATCACATTCTGAAGCAGAAAATGATGTTATGATTCATCAAATGTTGGGCACTCTTAAGACACCCCACCATGGCAGGATGAGAACAGAGCATCTCTCTCAATGGTAAAGACAGTCGATGTAGGAAGCAAAAGATCCGATTTAAACCTCCTTTCACCTTCCCCTTTCCCCAGTGCTAAAGCTGGGCTCAGATTAACTGTGTAAGGCAGCTGAAGCACTCTTTCTCTCCAGGTGGCAAAGGGACAGATCTTTACCTGCATGACAAGGTCAGGGTTATCCAGAGTGATGTTTCTTTCCACCACCACATCAATCCCACTTTCAACTTGACACAAAGCTGTTACTCGAATCATGTTGTCTCTTGTTAAATTTTGCTGGTACTCAGCATATGTTATCTTAATGGGAAACTGTTTCTCTGAAAGGAAAAAATAACAAAATTTAAAAAATAAATAAATTTGCACTTGCAAAAGTCTAACAAATGTCATTCACCTCAAATGAGTATTTTCCTATCACCCAGTATCTGGTGCTAGACAGGACATGAGCTTTCCCTGCTTTTCTCTCACTTCTTGCTGCATTGCCTGTCTGCCTGTCTGGGACTGGACTGGGGTTGGTTTCTCTTCTTCAGTTCCTTCTGCCTCATTCTCTGCCCCTTTTTTCCTCCCCATTGTTCTTTCTGGAAGGTGATGAGGCAGATAACTTGCCACTTTGCATTTCATTAACTAGTTAGTGTCTATTTAATTGTCATGGGAAAGTCCTCTCAGGCCCTATCCAGGACTAATTCCCTAAGATGCACATCACTTGGACCGGCTTGTGTGTGTGTACTTGCATTTTCTCAAGCTTTCCTCTATCAGCTCTTTATCCAAAGTTATTTTACAGCATTTTCTTTCTGTACTAATAATTCAGGCTTCTTTTTGTTCAAGATATAGTATAAACAGGGCATTTCAGCCACTTTTGAATCATCAATAATTTCATTCCCCTCAATGAACCAGTTTTCTTCCTTTTACTGTGCTGCTTCTTCTTCCCATTATAAAAATCCATGTAACTTTTCAGAAGCCCTTTGGCTGCCATTAACTCATCTTGCTTTTTTGTTGTCCTTATCTTTTCCATGCTAGCTTCTGTTAACTGAGTATTCTGGTTTACTTGCCACCACCTCTTCATTTCTGGTATGTTTTCCCCACCCCCCCTATATCTGAGCAGTGTTTGGGAACAATATGGGAAATGTTTTATTTCTTAGATTTTTCTCTTTTAGAGGAACTTTAACCTGCTTTGGATTAATGATGGTGTCTCTTAGGAACCCTCAGCCGCCTTCCATGCTGGAATTTAAGACCCTCTCCCATTGCACCTTTCTTAGTAGATTTCTTCATTCCCTCAGTTTTGCCACCTTTACATCTAATTCTCTCATACTGTTATGACAAACTTGTTTCTTTGGTTACACAATCATATGAAAAATTACCTTCTTCAGAAGTAAAAGAAGGTGAAAGAGAGTCTTTCCAGACCTCATGAATTGGCTTCCCAGTGTACACGATGGCCCAAGCAGTCATATTTGCCTTTACAGTCTTAGCATCAGTGGTCAAATTTCTGAGAACCAAGATTAGGCTGACATCTTTGCCGATCTCTAAGGAGCCATCCACCTTGAACTTCCCTGAAATTTCAGGCTTTTGATCAATTTCTGGTCGCTTCTCTGATGTGCCACTAAAACCATGTACTCGACCCAGCTTTGTACGAGCCTTTTCATACACTTCTCTTTCCTTCTTAGAGCCTATTAGAGAGAGATAGAGTGAGCCATGAAAATAATTTAAAAAACAGTAAAATATGTCCACTTTTAAATGTTGTATGCAGGGTAGTTGTAGCGGTGTTGGTCCTAGGATATTTAGAGAGACAACCATCTTGTCTCTCCACTTTTAACTGACAAGCCTGATGCTTACCCAGCAGGATGTAGGGCCCTGGCAGATCTGCCTCCAGGGGAGACAGAGCAACTGTTTACTGCAGCCATTATTAACCTGTTGGATGAGTGACAGGCATGCATTCATTTCAGAGTTGCTGTCCTTAAACTTGAGAGAATTAAACCTGTTAATTCCAGAGAGGAACTAAAGCTTAGTTCCCAGACCTTCCCTCATCCAACTTTTCCTAGGGCTGTACAAGTGGTAAATGTAAATTCCAACTTGCTTCACTTTATTCTGTAATACGAAGCAGCCCTCTAAACCGATGGGATTGACAGGCCTGCAGCTTATGTGAACAGGCCCTACTCTAATATGAGGGTTTGAATTATCAGCCCTTCCCCCATTTAGACATTTTTAATAGCACTCTTTGTGTCTTACTCTTGTTTGCACATGAAAACTTAGCTAACAGATGTTTGTATTCTGTATTTTGTACTGGCAAAACTAAAAGTGCAAATTTAGAGGCCAGTTGAGGTCCTTTTGAAAGGGTTGCCCTTCTTGTGGAGTTTGCTATCTGTCTATCTTAGTTTATAGGTACTGTATAGAAACCTATCTAATAACTGTGTTGTTCAATAGCAAATGCAATTCGAGCAGCCTGTGTTATCATGGACAGGATGGGACAGGACATGTTGCTCTTAATTACATTGTGCAAAACATTACCCAGGTCTCATGAGTCAAAACTGACATATCAGAAATGGTATGGCACAATCCTATACCTTCTGTCTTCCTCCTTTTCTTAGCGCTGTAGGAGCGAAAAGTGTAACTTTTGCCCTAGCTGTTGTTGTACTTGCTAAGGTACTGGCTCCTATTACAATGTTTCTACCATTTTAAGAATTAAGCTTCTGTACTACTATCAAGAAACATAGGATTTTCTCTTTACCTTCTCCATATTTGTAATTATTAGTGACATCTACACGGGCATAACTGCCTACTGCCTTGGTGCTGGTGAACTGGCCAATTGACTTGGTCTCAGAAGAGATCGGCTTTGCCTCTCTAGTCCTAGTGTCGTAGGTCCAGGTGATACGGTCTGCATTCACCTCAGCAAATACGAATGGAGCATCATAGTCCAGGTCTACATCGCCTTCTTTGATGGCTATAAGTGAAGCAGGACCACACTGAAATATTCCTAGAGTACCAAGGAAAAGAAAATCAATTAGGGCTAGACTAGTAATAGAATGTAAGCAATGCACATTAGACATAAACTGTGTGTCAAGGACCCCTGAATTATACAGCCCTGCCACCCCACTCCAGCCCTCTCCCCCTTAAAGTTATCCATTCCAGTCAGCAGCTTAGACTTTGTATTTATTTGTTTTGATGATAAATCCAATTTGTTTTATTCTGCCATCTAATTTTCAATAGCTGCAGATTTCTGTGCTGAAAACGTAGGAGTTTCTGGAAGAAGCTGGACAGGGAAGCCTGTTTTGTTTTTTGGCACCAAGGAGTAAACTGGGGTCTTAATGGTGGAAAGGGATGCATGTTCTCATTTCCCTCCGTTTTTGGGCAGGGAGAGAAGTGACATTGTTTGGCCAGGGTTGAATTCCTCATTCTGCCCAACAAGTCCTGAGAGTGACTAGTTGTCCTCCTGCTTTAACATTTTCCTGAATTAAAATCCCTGTACCTGCACTTCTCTCCTGGGGAGTTGCATCCAGAATTTGCCATCCATTGTAGGAAGGCCCCAGGTCACTTCGGGTAAACCAGCCTTCATTCCAGACATGGAAATTCCTAGAGACAAGAATAAACGTGGTAAACAACTAATGTGTGACAGTTGTGTAGCGAGTTTCTAAGGGTCACCGATTGTATCCACTTCTATACTTCTGTAAGCCCAGATTCTCTCATCTGACCAAATTGTTCAAGCTGAAGGACCAGCAAAACAAACAAACAAACAAACAAAAACAGAGGCTTCATGTTGCCTGTGAGGCTCCATGAGCCAGGAACCAGTTTGGCCCAGGACACAACTCACTGCAGCTTTAGGGGAGTTCTAAGTTATGTTCAGCTGCTTACAGCCCCAAAAGCATATTGTGGCAGCCAGGGATTACAGGAGTGCAGCAGTGCTCTGGCCATATTCTGTGAACTGGGAGTTGCCAATAGGGTGATCCCAAAACTCCCCTTCCCCTAGGGGAACCCTCAGGTTGCTGATGAAGATGGCTTTCTGGCTACTCTTTGCTGCTAGCAGAAAGACCATATGGGAGAATGGAGTCCATAAATACATTAAATGGCTGCACAACTTAATACATTTCCTAGCCACACATTATACCCCCTAACAAAGCATTCTCAGTGAGGCATGGTTTCCCAATGGTTTCTGTATTGGTCTCTAATAGCTAAGAAAATAACAGAATGGTAATTGAAACAGCATAAATATTAATTACTTTATTGCTGTTATAAGCTATGTGAAATAAGAAATTATCCTGATTCTGGATCAGGCATGTCTCAGCAAGTAATGGCCCTCATTAAGGGCCCTCAACACTTCCAGCTGCCCACTAATTTACAGGAAATGCACTCCTTGTCTGTCATTTATAGCTTACTATAGCAAATGTTGTAATTCTGTATATGTTCTCTCCCGAGACTGAATATTTCAGACTTGATCCTGAGAATCTCAACCTGAAGTTCTGGATGGGAGTTTCATTGGGAAATGTAAAATCAACAAGAATTTTATGTCTGAGATAACTGAAAACAATCCCAGACATTTTATAGTTTATACAGGAAGCCTTGGACCTGATTTTGAAAGGTTCTGAGCACTCTCAGCTTTCATTGGGTTCAACAGTGTTCCCTGGAGCACAAGGACTGAGAGCCTGGTCCTTGCACCCAGGATGCTCTCTCTTCCTGAGCACCTCTACAGTTGCACAGCATAATCTCACGCTAAATTTGTATCTTAATTTATGTATCTACCATTTAATTATGGGCATAATTCTGTGGATTTTCACCCCAGTGACCTGATATGGGGACAAGTTATACCTGTATAAAGGAAGCCTGTGTCCTGGTTATGCTGAAAGTTCACATCTTAATGTACACCCATAGGTGCTGGAACTAGGGGTGCTGGGGGTACTGCCACACCCCCTGGCTTGAAGTGGTTTCCATCATATCCAAGGTTTACAGTTTGGTTCAGTGTATCTCAGCACCCCCACTATAAAAATTGTTCCAGCACCACTGTGTGCACCCTTTTAAAAATCTAGACCCAAACTAATCAAGTCCCATTGTGTGATATTTTCAGGTTGACACCTTAGATTTTTGTATCCACTTTGGTCCTGTAGCTGTAGTATTGTTAGAACTCTTTCTAACTTAGCTTCAAGTGACTGTCATAAGTCTTTGTTAAATTAGACTCTGTACTAAATGAGGTACATGTAGATTAAATAGTGTTGATCATTGAGAATTGTTCTGCTTTTTGGAGAGAGAGAGAGACCATAATTTGGGTGTGAAGATTGGAGTAATCCTAGCTGGTGGTTTCCATACTTTTTATTGTTTTGTTATTTATTTATTGATGTGTGTCTTGTTTTGAGTTGCAGCTTTAACTATACGTTAACAAAGTGTTTACTGTGGGAATCTACGCACTTTGGTTGAGGAGTCTGTATCTATCTCGTCAATGCATGGGACCACATCATGCCTTTGACTTGCATCTATAAGTCCCGGTGATGTCAATGCTTAATACTACAGATATTTAGAAGAGTAGTTGGTTACCAGATACTGTCACCCCCCATGTTCAGAGGATTTCCAGAATCATCATAATATTCATCCACACTCAGGTTTCTATCTGCGTCATGGGCGGAGTTGAAATTTGAAATCATACGAGTAGGAATCCCCAGACACCTGAGCACTAAAGAAACCAAAACAAATAATTAAAAACCTGCATTTCTGAGATACAAAGTTTCTATGCTACTATCCTCAGCTAATATTTCTGGATAGTGATCCTGGCCAAACCAGGCTCTGACATTGCCAGTGCTTTGAAACAGGCCTCAGTATATAGTGTTTAGCATTTCCCATAATGGAGCCTGTGCAACAAACACATCTGTGTTAATGAAAGATACCTGTGGTCAGCACTGATGCAAAAACCCAGCATTGTCCAAATTTAACAGGTTTAAATCCTGCATCCTTCCACTTTTGCAGGATTTCAATGCTTCCATTCCAACTGCTTGGACTTGTTCCACCAGAGTAATTTCCACTCCAGTTTCCCAGCAGCACCCCATTATCATCATTAGCATTGACCTGGAAAAAAATATACCCTAGATTACCACATAGCATAGTTTGCAGTAGAAGAAGGAAAGGAGGGAGAAACAGCCCTGTGTGGCATATAGTAATAATTAATACCTCTTATAACTGTTATGTAAGTGCTTTTTCATCAGTAGATATCAAATTGCAACACAGTCTTTACTGTATTGATCCCCGAAAATGCCCTTGTGCCATAGGACACTACTATAACTCCATTTTACAGATGGGGAACTGGGGCACAGAGAGGCTGAGTGACTTGCCCAAGGTCACACAGGGAGACTGTGGCAGAGGAAGGAACTGAACCTGGGTCTCCCAAGTCTTAGGCTAGTGCCCTAATCATTGGACAAGGGGCAAAGCCACTGCTTCAGGGAACTGGCTTGCCATGAAGAAGGCATCTTATTTTAAGGGAAGTAGGAGATGTATTTAATCAGGAAATGAAAATATTTAGCCCTCTCTGCTCCTCCCACCCAAAAATAACAGCAGTAGGTCAAAGCACTTTACAGAACGCTAAGTGCAACATATCAGGGTCCAGGTGCCAGCTGGTGTGCAGTACGCTGTAGATGTACTCCCCCAGCTTAAAACACACTACGTTTCAGCACAGACAAGCCCTTATGTGGGGAGATGTACATCACAACTTGGAGCAGCTTCATGGTTTTAAACTGAAAGTACAAGAAAAAAATTTTTGGCTGGATGCAAAAATCTTAATACTACTTTGTCTCCTGCTTTTATTGCTGCCTTTATAAACTTTTAAGTCAATTTAGTGCTCGTGGAAGGAATGTTAGCCCCGGAGAATAAAATCCTCTACTGCAGGGGCAGAGCAACTGGAGAGATCAGGAGTAACATCTAGGGTGCTGGGGAAGAGCCTTCTCAATAAAAAAAAAAATCCCTTGCCTATAGAACTCCTTACCAGAAGTGATCAAATAAGCCAAAATGTAAGACTACCAGGAATGACCTCTGTAAATACCACCAGACCCACTCTCACTCTCTGTTTAAGGGGGAAAATGGAGTTATGAACTCTTTATTTTGTCTGACAACTGGATACCAAAGTGGCAGATGTCTCAGAAATACCATAGACTAAGAAGAACTTGCAGGCACAAATCAGGTAGTTATCTGTCACTGTAGTTTCTGAGCCACACAAACAGTGGAAGTATCTTCCATCTGCTTTTAAAGAACTGCTTTTAAAGAAACAGTGGATTTGGCTTTTGCAATGTTTCTAATGCTGAGTAAATCAACCCTTTTCTTACCATGGCACTGAGCACACGGCCCACGTATTTGGGATCATTTCTGCGAGACACATCAGTGGCAGGGTCTTTACGGTAGCTTAGGCTTCTATCCAGTATGGAAAGGCAGATATTCAGAATGTCTCCTTGAAACTGTGTTTTAAAAATAAGTTAATATATAGGTGATGCAAATTGTTCTTCCTTATAAATCTTAAGGGTACAATAGTCTAAATCAGTATTTGAAATAATAGTCTACATATTTCTTAATGAGTCATTCTAGCTCCAACATAAAATATGGGCTTGGTGCAGGAGTTACTGGATACAAATCTCTGGCCTGTGTCATTCAGAAGGTCAAACTAGATGATCACAATGGTCCTTTCAGGCCTCAAAATGTATGACTGTGTAATAAGAGTTGGGATAGTGCTGCCCAGCATCATAGCAGTTACGTCTGTGTACAGTTTTATCCAGCAGAGACTTTAAAACATTTACAGCTGAACTATGGGAGTCCTGGTTTATGAGAAATGCCCAGTTATCGATACTGACCTGTATGTGAATTGGTATAAAGCGGGGCATGAGATGAGGCCTGATGCCTGTAACCAGGCTCCTGTTGTCCAGATAAGTCACTGGGAGATGCAGAGGAACATGGCTAGTGGCTGCCAGTGCCCCAGAAGGTCTCTCAAAGATAGTGCAGCACATAATGCAGCACAAAGTTCGAACTAGAAAGAGCAGGCAAGGTACTGATCTAGCTTGTGAGAAGAAAGGAGGCGCAAACACCAAGTTCTTCACTTTGCATTTACCTGGCCATAATTCCAGCCCATCTTGCTAATACGGTTTACGTTGCCCACAAAGACAATTCCAAACTCTTCCAGCACGTACTCCTTGCGCTCAGTGCTGTCAGGCATAAACACATCATCCCCTGAAAATCCAAAGCAGAGGTGCTGTAAAACCACAACGGGGCAGGGGTTTGAAAGCATCAGATGAGCTCCTGTAAACACCCATCTGCTCTGCTTTCAATGTTATCAATAGATTTTAGAAATTCAACCCTTTTGCAGTTGTGGGGTGAAGGAAGAGGGATGGGGGATAGCGAAGACACACCCATGGCTAAGTCTCTGTCCTGCAGGGGAAAGTTAGTGTGGGATAGATTCCAGGCCTTGTCTTTTTTTCCTCAGGGATAGTACAGTGCCTAGTAGTGCCCAGTCTCTGCTCTTCTATGATGGTGCTGAGCTGTGGGAGACACAGGGCTCAGTCTATCCCTTTCAGGGTAAGGCCTCTCTGGTAGGACTCCATAATCACACACAAGCTACAGAGTGAACATGATGAGTTTGTAGCTTCCCTGTTGGGAATCCTCCAGGACCCTGACTCTGCACAGAGAGGAGGTGGGGTGCACTCCCTACTGTGCGCTATACAGTAAATCTCTAAGACATTCAGCTGTTTTTTTTGTCACTGGAAGGTATTAGGACACTCTTGATTCCCACTCTTGGCACTCAGTGTTAGGGTACATATTGTTACTGTTCAGTACATCAGATGGGCAAGCTACACATATTAAAGCTGCAGTGAGTTACTTAGAGAGCAACCCAAGGTGTCTGTACCTGAAGACCAAGGGTTAAAGAGCAGAACGAATGTTCCGAGGGTCCTACGGGAGGCACTACCACCTGAGGCAGGCTGCACGCTCAGTTTGTAGCGCCCGATGGCAGCATTAGCTGGGCTGGAAATAGAGATGCTGACGGAGCTGGAGTTGGTGGATTGTTGGACTGCGCTCCAGGTACTATTGCTCGCTGTGCTGGAGATGTCAAATACAGCCTGGGTCTTCGCTTGCAGTGACGGTTTTGGCCCTTTCAAAGAGGATTAAAAACATTGAGATTTCTCCTGCACTCTGAAACCACATACAATTTCTATTCAACCCAGCACAGGCAACCTGTGATGAGTGAGATTGTACCATATGTCAGCATGTTATAGATAAATTGATGCCAAATACCATTAGCTTAAGTGAGTCATACATTTAACACCCTGCACAATCACCTGGATAGGTACAACTGTGTTAACAATGGCTCTGAGGGGATGAGTTAGTGCAGGCATTATTACCTCCTTCTGATAGGGTGAGTGGACATCTGCGGGGGAAGGACATCACCAGTCTATGAGGCAACAACCTGGTTGTGTGGGGGACTGAAGTGGGGGCATTACCTGTTTCTGCAGTGAATGTTAAGCTCTCTCCAGTCTGCAGTGCTCTGTTGAAGGTCAGGATGATAGTGAAGGACTGTCCTCTCCTCACAATCAGCTCTGTGCTGGAGTATTTATCAGTATGGTGTGCACTCGCATTTGCTTCAAGCTGCCAGTTGGTATTTGCCAATGTCAGAGCTGTGAGAAGAGGAAAAAAAAGGTGAGGAGAATCCCAAGGCCTTGTGGGGCAGAGGAGTCTCTAGGGATGGACAGAAAAAAATCTCAGGCATCATCTTTGGAGTTGTACATGTTTTAAGTACAGGTGACTTGGGGCAATGGGAGGCAATTTGATGGAGGAGGTTCTTCCTGTGTTTGTGTTTCCATCACACAGAGGAACCAATTGTTAATTTTTCAAGCATTTTATCTAGATTCTTGGGAGATGGCATCTCTCAAAGCAGAGACTGTTGAAGCTAGTGCTGACTAAAATAGAACAAGAGTTGGTTAATGCAGTACTAGAGGGAGGCTGGGAAAGCGTCTGAGAGGAGAGAGATGGTGGAGTTGAGAATGAGTTGCTTGAATAAAGAATGCAGTTTAATTCTACTGACTGCTTCTTTCAGTCAAAATACAACATACTGGCTGTGACGTGAGGCTGAAAATTTGAGGTATAAAGCAGGGTCATACAGGGGAATCCTCTTGGCCTCTGGGAAGCAAGCAGGGGACTCTGCTTTTTTTGCCTCTGTCTTCACGAACAAGGTCAGCGCCCAGACTGCTGCACTGGGCAGCACAGTATGGGGAGAAGGTGACCAGCCCTCTGTGGAGAAAGAAGTGGTTCGGGACTATTTAGAAAAACTGGACGAGCACAAGTCCATGGGGCCGGATGCGCTGCATCCGAGGGTGCTAAAGGAGTTGGCGGATGTGATTGCAGAGCCATTGGCCATTATCTTTGAAAACTCATGGCGATCGGGGGAGGTCCCGGATGACTGGAAAAAGGCTAATGTAGTGCCCATCTTTAAAAAAGGGAAGAAGGAGGATCCGGGGAACTACAGGCCAGTCAGCCTCACCTCAGTCCCTGGAAAAATCATGGAGCAGGTCCTCAAGGAATCAATTCTGAAGCACTTAGAGGAGAGGAAAGTGATCAGGAACAGTCAGCATGGATTCACCAAGGGCAAGTCATGCCTGACTAACCTAATTGCCTTCTATGAGGAGATAACTGGGTCTGTGGATGAGGGGAAAGCAGTGGATGTGTTATTCCTTGACTTTAGCAAAGCTTTTGATACGGTCTCCCACAGTATTCTTGCCGGCAAGTTAAAGAAGTATGGGCTGGATGAATGGACTATAAGGTGGATAGAAAGCTGGCTAGATCGTCGGGCTCAACGGGTAGTGATCAACGGCTCCATGTCTAGTTGGCAGCCGGTTTCAAG
>QXTE01000198.1:9197-34535 GCA_003942145.1 Platysternon megacephalum | reverse complement strand
CCCACTGGCCGCGGTTCGCCACTCCAGGCCAATGGGGGCTGCAGGAAGCGGTGTGGGCCGAGGGATGTGCTGGCCGCCCTTCCTGCAGCCCCCATTGGCCTGGAGCGGCGAACCGCAGCCAGTGGGAGCCGCGATCGGACGAACCTGCGAACGCGGCAGGTAAACAAACCGGCCCGGCCCACCAGGGGCTTTCCCTGAACAAGTGGCGGACCGGCTTTGAGAACCACTGGTGTAGATAATATACAGAAGATGTGACCTCCAGCTAATACTGCATATTCTACTTACAAGTGAGAAGTGTCTCTTGTAATCACCATTCTACATGGCAGTGAATGTTTTCTCTAGGGTTTGGATCCAATATCTGCTTTGCATTTCCTTGAGCCCCCACTTTATGGTTCTAGTGTCCACACAAGATCTCTGAGTATGACTCATACCTTAATTGTTTGTTATGCTACTAGGGCTGAAGGCTGAACAATGTCAGACTGTGACTGAGAGGAGATTGTGAAACAAGCAGCTGAATCCTTGACAGTTGGGATGTAGTAGGGGCTCCATTAACCCCTTATTAAAATTCTGTAGTCAAATTGAGTGGAAAGTTTGGGTGCTTTCCCTGGGTTTGGAGGAGTTGCTCCCAACCCCCTTTCTGGACACTGCTAAATTAGCCCTGCCAGAAATGACTTACCTGGGTTCATTTGGATCTGCTGAAGAGCAAAATATTTCCTTTAAAATAGCCCTGATAGCAGGTCCTGCATTTAAACAGCACCATGGGGAGGATCCCCCACACCTTTTCCCAAGGTCTACACCCCTGCCTCAGATCCCACAAATGTAACACTGGACTGGGCTGTGAATGTGCTCTGAGTGTTTCACAAAAAGTCTGACCACACCCACCAAGTGCTAGCTTGTTTGTCAGGTGGGGCTGTTTTTTCCTCCAGTTAGGGTTATGAGAATGAGTTTTGTTTAAATGGAGAAAAACACAAATGGACAGATTCCCTATTCTCTCCCGCTTCCTTCTGTGAGCATATGCCAGTGGTACATGGAGCATACTGGAGGTTTAGTGAAAAATATTTGGGAAGCCACTTGTTAAAATATTGGCTATGATGTTGGCACATCATTGCACAAATGTTACAAGTGTTAAGGAAATTGTGGATTTGTGGTTATTTCCCTGTTGCTGCAATCTGTGGTTATTGTTTTTACTGTACAGTTTTAACACATATTCCCTCTGTTAACAAAGAGCTCTCTTAAACAGCCCAGTAGCATTTTTCATGGCTGTTTACTTAAGCAATATTTAATGGAGCAGATTTTTTGATACCTGCCCATAATAGACATCTGACCCCTTTCCAACCCTCCTGCTTCTCGGTTCATTTCTTAGAGGTGAACATTTATCAGGGATCTCAAACACGCAGCCTGCGGGCCGCATGTGGCCCGCCAAGCAGCCCGCGCCCCCTGGCCTACCTCCAGGCTGGGGTGGGCAAAATACACCCGCGGGATTGCCCCCCTCAAGCCCCGCGCCGCTCCCTGAAGCGGCTGCATCACGTCCCTGCGGCCGGGGGGGGGGGGGGGGGGAGAGAAGCAGAGGGCTCTGTCCGTGTGTTGCCCGGGCTTCCAGGCACCGCACCCCCCCCCCCCCGCCCGCTCCCCTTGGCCGGGAACGGGGGACCACGGCCAATGGGAGCTTCGGGGGAGGTACCTGGAGGCGCGGCAAGCAGCGTGCGGAGCCCTGCATCCCCCTCCCCCAGGGGCCGCAGGGACATGGTTCCAGCTGCTTCCCGGAGCAGGGCCGGGGCTGGCAGCCCAGAGCCTGAAGCCCTCCTGCACCCCACCCCCCAACTCCCTGCCCTGAGCCCCCTGCCTGCACCTCAACCCCCTGCCCTGAGCCCCCTGCTGCACCCCACACCCCAACCCTGTGCCCTGAGCCCCCTGCTGCATCCCACATCCCTTCCGCACCCCAACTCCCTGCCCTGAGCCCCCTGCCTGCACCCCAACCCCCTGCTGCACCCCAACTCCCTGCCCTGAGCCCCCGCCTGAACCTCAACCCCCTGCTGCACCGCAACCCCCTGCCCTGAGCCCCCTGCTGCATCCCACACTCCAACCCCCTGCCCTGAGCCCCCTGCTGCATCCCACATCCCTTCTGCACCCTGAGCCCCTGCCCTGATCCCCCGGCCTGCACCCCAACCCCCTGCTGCACCCCAACTCCCTGCCCTGAGCCCCCTGCTGCACCCCACACCCCAACCCCCTGCCCTGAGCCCTCTGCTGCATCCCACATCCCTTCTGCACCCTGAGCCCCTGCCCTGAGCCCCCTGCCTGCATCCCACACCCCTCCTGCACCCCAACTCCCTGCCCTGAACCCCCTGCTGCACCCCACACCCCTCCTGCACCCCAACTCCCTGCCCTGAGCCCCCAGCCTGCACCCCACACCCCTCCTGCACCCCAACTCCCTGCCCTGAGCCCCCTGCTGCACCCCACACCCCTCCTGCACCCCAACTCCCTGCCCTGAGCCCCCAGCTGCACCCCACACCCCAACCCCCTGCCCTGAGCCCCCTGCTGCATCCCATACCCCTTCTGCACCCTAAGCCCCCTGCCTGCACCCCAACCCCCTGCTGCACCTCAACTCCCTGCCCTGAGCCCCCACCACACCCCTCATGCACCCTCTGGGGGCAGGGAGGGGGCGGAGTTGGGGTGGGGACTTCAGGGAAGGGGTTGAAATGGGGGCAGGGAAGGGGTGGGAATAGGCGGGGCCTCATGGAAGGGATGGAGTGGGGACAGGGCTGGGGGCAGCGAGGGGGGATGTCAGTGATGCGGCCCTCAGGCCAATGAACTAGCCCTCATGTGGCCCTCATGGTCATTTGAGTTTGAGACCCCTGGATGTCAGAGCCCACCTGGTACATTTAGAAATTTATCAAGTGGACACTGGCAGGCCACACACTGCACTTTCACCAACAAGTTAGGAAGCATTGGCAGAACGAATCCGCAAGGAATATACCAAGATAGTAAGTGGTTCAAGTCACCCCAAGAAATTGTTGTTTTTTAAAAAAACATCGTGTATAGATAAAATGCATGGCTTTTAGAGTCCATGGGCCTGATTCTCTTCTCACTTCCCCTGTGTAGCTCCATTGACCTCAGTGGATTTACTCTTCATTTACATCAGTATGAGAGGAAAATAAAGCTCTTTTGTTTCTGCTCTTTGGACACTGTTCTCTGTGTCTCTTATCAGTTTCACCAAGTGATGGTCCCGATTCACCTTATGCCTGCAGAGCCCAGGCTCCAAACTCTGGCAAAGAGGGTATGCCAAGAGAGGGGCACAATCTCTCTCCAGGCTAGACTTCACTGCTGGGGCTCATATGAAGCCCTGTCTAGATTTAAAGGTGCTGTCCCCATTAGGTACAGTTGCTCCTGCAAGTACAAGGGGTGCAATGCACACTCCCTGCACCTACAGGATGGTATCTAGTTCTGTATGTGTGCTCAACACACAAACACTTCTATAAACACAGGCTCTGTTAACACACAAACTCCATCCTAAAAGCTAGTTTTCAGTAAGTATTTGTAGACATGAGACCGAGTCCACAGAAGTATATTATTAATGCTCACAAAATACGTCTACCATAAATGCCTATATTAGTAATAGTTAGCTCTGATTCATATCTCTAGCTTGCCTTCTAAATTCCTAATATTTAACCTACCAGCATAAAATAGTTACATTCTGTACACTTTGGTAAATTCTTGGGTGATACATCTGAACAGTCTTAGTGGTTCTCCACAACCCATTGTGCTCTGCATCTGTTTGTAATACTGTACTCTAGTATTACAATGTATGAAATATCTTATTTTCTCTGTTTGTTGTATTATTAAAAATTTAGGAAAATAAATGTTTAAAATATCTGTTACCAGTTATACAACTTATTCAAAATCCCAGAATATAGAGTATGCAACACTTAGAGCCCTTTGCAACAAACCCCCACTAAATAAACCATCCTGATAAGGGAACATCATCTTATTCAGTTGCTTGCAGGTTATTTATTGAGAGACTTGTATTTTACTCACCAGCCATGGTCTCTTGCTATTCTGCAACTTGTGGTCTGTGTTCCTCTGGGCAGTTATGGTGCTGTATGATAAGGCTTCAAGCTGTGTTTGAAACACTCTTTATAGAAAAACCCTTGGGCCTCTCCTTCTGTGCAAACCAATTACAATTCAAATGAGGTGGGTGAGGCACGCACTGAGTTTAAATTTTCAGATGACAGTATGCTATCTCATAGGTTCTAAAGTTACTATAGTTATGCAAGACAGGAGGAAAAGCCAAGATAGTGGAAGCTACAAGTTACTTGTTCAGCGGGAACTGACTTAGTGAGAAAGGAGTCCCAGGTTTCAGGTATAGTGATGTATCACTTCTAGGGATGAGGAGGAGTAATTTTTGAGTCAGTAAGAATTAATACCTTTTCCCCTATATGTCCCATAGGCAATTATATAATTTATAGGTCTTTTTTCTTGCTGTATGCTCAAAGCAGAGCTTCCAGCTCCTCAGAACTAGGGACTTGACTTCTCTCATGGATTAATCACTGGAGCCTGTTGAATTATGTTTTTCCCTCATGTTCAAGGTAGACTGGTTTGCTAGTGGTCACCAATCCCCTTTACTGCCACATATCCCTGGAGAGTAAAGTTCTCATATGGTAATAAACCCCTACACAAAAGAGAATCACATTTTTAAAAGGGTGGTCTCCTTTTTTCAGGCACAAATTACACACATATTTTCCACTTGAATTGTGCATGCACCTCTACCCCGATATAACATGACCCGATATAACACAAATTCGGATATAACGCGGTAAAGCAGTGCTCCGGGGGGCTGCGCACTCCGACGGATCAAAGCAAGTTCAACATAACGCGGTTTCACCTATAATGCGGTAAGATTTTTTGGCTCCCGAGGACAGCGTTATATCGAGGTAGAGGTGTATTTACCTCTGGGCACAAATCAGATAGCTAGAGGTTCCAATATTCTGACTTGCACCTGTAGTTCATTTTATGAACACAAAAATACAGGCAGAAATTTTATGGGCACAAATCACACATGCTGGAGTTTGTTTGTTTAACACACAAACACACACAGAGAGATTTGCTGTTATGGGGTAATTCATGAATGTTGGGATATGCCCTCTGGGCTGTGGTATGGTCCCATGGGACCATTGGTCTGTTGTTGCTGAATTTTTTTTTACTTAGGGGAAAGGGTATCAAATCACTTATGTTGAGAGACTGCTGCAAATGAAGTTCTGCATGGACATTGCAAGCAGAATTAAAACAAGGCAGGTGAAAATTTCAGCTTCACAGTGGCCTCTCCCTGTTTTGTTAGTGCTTGAAGTTGAGCTGCTTAACAGAATTTTGTTTTTAATTTTCTATCTTTAAAGCCAGCAAGGCATGAAAGAAGAGTTCAGTATGTGTACATTCTGAATAAATTGACTCAACATTATTTCTTATAGGAAGATTGTTTCCATGCCAAATGTTGATTCAACAATGTCTTAGCTGTGACTTATAAATTTACATTATGTCGTAATGCCAGGTCATATATTTTTAAATTCATAAGTGCTGTCAGACACGCACACATACATCTGATGGATTTCCTGCAGCTCTATCTCAAGCTCTATATCTTTGGAAACAGAGCCTTGTTTTGTAAGAAGCAATTTAATGTTTTGCATAGGAAGACAGGAACAGCAATACTGGATCAGACCAGTAAGCCATCTAGTCAAGAATCCTGTCTCTGACAGTACCAGCTGCTTCGGAGGAAACTGCATGAACCCTTATAGTCACATTTTGAAATAAGCATTCCATAGGGGAAGGTTCT
Organism: Platysternon megacephalum; assembly: GCA_003942145.1. Taxonomy (NCBI): domain Eukaryota; kingdom Metazoa; phylum Chordata; order Testudines; family Platysternidae; genus Platysternon; species Platysternon megacephalum. The sequence goes on along the minus strand of QXTE01000198.1, from coordinate 28,714 downwards.
TCCTATCCCTGTCATTTAGGAGCTTACCACCTGAAGCAGGAAGTTAATAACCCTTCTCCTTTATGTAAATGCCTCCGCCTTTTTTAATCCTCTAATCCAGTTTATGCTATTTGTGACAATGAGTTTCACAAGCTGTGTTGTGTTAAAAAATAATTTGTCTTTTATTTCTGAACTTGTCTTTAATTGAACATCCCTTTGTTCTTGTGTTATGAGTAAAGGTAAATATGTGCCCATAACTTTCCTGTACCAATCAGTATTTTGTTTATCTCTTTAATATCACCTTTTAATTGTTTCCTCCCTAAAGTAAATAGTTCTAATCTTTTCTGTCTCTTTTCATACCGAAGTCTGTCCTTGGTCATATTTGTCACCCCCATTTCAGAGACTCTTTATTTCTGCTGTATCTTTTTTGAGATTTGAGGGTGGGGAATGGAACAAAAAATGAAGGTACCACATCAGAGATATATATGATGACATTATACTGATTTCAGTATATTTTCCTCTTCTATTTCTTATGAATACTAGCATTTTGATCAAAGCTGCACACTAAGCAGAAAGTGCATGTACCTCTCCTTCCCTTTTATCAACGTTCTTACATGGTAGATTTTGGTTTGTCTTTTTTTGCTCCTCATGATCAGCAAGATGGGTTTGTATTGCTTGTTCTCTGAACAACAATGTACAAGTAATTTGAACATAAGTATTTAGGAGGAAGCTGAGGCAGCAGTTGGAGCAACATGGTGACAGAGAAAACTTTGAGTTAATCACTTAGTAATGAAAACAACTTCAGTTGCTGGTGGAAATCCATTCCATTCCAACAAAGTATATTAATAACTTGTTTGTTTTAAAGTCAACATTCTAATAACCTGTGCATGAAGAAGTCCAAAAATCTACTTATGTTTGAACTGTGGACTTCATAGAGTATTGTGTTTAAAGGCAGGGCTGAACTCATCAGTGGGTTTTTTTCCCCTTTTTTTCTTCTTTCCCACCTCCCCACCCCTCCCCCCAAAAGAGGCATTTTCAGGGCATCTTCTGGCCATTCAAGAAGACATATTGGCCTTCTGAAACTCTCCAAAGAACAAAGAAACAAAACCCCAACTTGCGTGGATTAATCACAAATATTTTCATTCATGACTCTCAAAAGGCCTTTCAACTAAATTATGCATGTGTATGAATACACTGTTTCAATTTCCTGTGTTGAAATCAGCCAATTGTCTAGCGCAGCAGTTCTCAAACTGTGTGTCGGGCCCCCAAAGTGGGTCGTGACTCTGCTTTAAATGGGGTTGCCAGTGCTGGTTTGAAATTGCTGGGGCTCAGGGCCAAAGCCTGAGTCCCACTACCCTGGGCCAAAACCCCAGGGCTTCAGCCCTGCGTGGCAGGACTCAAACTTAGGCTCCCTCCCACGCCCGGCGCGAGCTCAGGTTTCCCCCCCCTTTGGGGTCACAGCGTAATTTTTGTTGTCAGAAGGGGGTCACGGTGTGTCACGGAGTCCCCGGGCGATGCTCTGGAACTGCTCCCCACCAAGCCAGTCAGGACTTTGGGGAGCCTCCTCTCCCTCGGAGCAGACTGTCTTCAGGGCAAGAAGCTCACACGGCTTCACCTCCTGGGTCTCTCCTTGGAGCATTCAGCATTACCACAGCAAGTCCGCCCAGGCGGGGTCCTGGGGAAGCCAGAGGTCCTGCACGCACCCCCCACTTTGCAGTCAGACGTGACTCTCAGCCAGCCAGTAAAACAGAGGTTTATTAGATGACAGAAACACGGTCTAAAACAGGTCTTGCAGGTAGAAACAGGCCACCCTCAGTTAGGTCCATCTTGGGGCCCCAGGGGGGGCCAGAGCCCCGTCTGGGCACCCCTCTGTTTCCTCAGCCAGCTCCAAACTGAAAACCCCCTCCAGCCCCTCCTCCTCTGGGCTTTGTCCCTTTCCCGGGCTAGGAGGTCACCCGATCTCTTGTCTCCAACACCTTCAGTTGGCACCTTTGCAGAGGAGGGGCCCAGGCCATCAGTTGCCAGGAGACAAAGTGTCAGGCATTTATGTGCACTGGCCCTTGGCTCTGCAACAACCATACACCCTTATCCCACCACCTAGATACTTAAGAAATGCATAGGGGAAACTGAGGCACCCACACAGTATTCAGAGGAAACATTAAGAACAGTCCCACTTCGTCACACGGTGCAATTAAGTTTGAGAACCCCTGGTCTAACGTAAGGGTGGCATTTTTAGGGTTGTGGTCACTGTTTTCAGTGTGAAAATTGTCCTAAGAATTTTAAGCAGCTCTTTTGGCTGGAATTGAAGCATGTTTGTCCCTCTGTCCATCTAGCCTTTGGCACAGAGCAGTAATTTTCTTCTTTCAATATGTGACCATCCAAACTCAAACACTAAAATTGGGAGTTATTTAATAAGCATTTATTAGATGTCCAAAAAATCCATGATTCCATGATGAAGAAAGAGAACAACTTGGCTAAAAGCTCAGCCTAGTTCAGTGGCAACATGAAAGCAACAATTAGAAATATAAAGCAACATATAACAATAGAGAAAAAGGGGAAAGAGGGAGCAATCAGTATAAATGAGAAGCTATGAAATGTAGAAAATTGGAACGCTAAAGACATCAGGGAAAAGTCCATGGCTGGCAGGGATAAGGACAATAAGGACTTTATAAATGTATATTAAGCACAAAAAGAAATCCTAGCAATGGCACAGGCCCTTTAGCAGATGGAGATGGTAAAATTGTTTATTATGATGCAGAAAAGGCAGAAGTGATCAATAAACATTTCTATCCCATAGGTGGAAAGAAGCAGAGTGATGTGCTTTTATCCCTTAAGGATGACAAAGTGCTTTCCCATCCATTAACCAGTGAGGATGTTAAAGAACATCTATTAGGGGTAAATATTTTCAAATGAGCAGTTCTGAATAACTTGCACCCAGCTGTACTACAAAAACTGGGTAAGGTGATCTCTAGCCCACTGATGTTCATTTTTAAAAAACTTGGAATATCAGAGAAATTCTAGGATACTGGAGGAATCCTAATGTTGTGGCAATATTAAAAAAGGGCAAGCAGAATGACCAGGGTAACTATAGGTTGATAAGCCTGACATCAGTCCCGGACAAAAGAATTAAAAAGTTGCTATGGGATTCAATTAATATTGAATTAAAGTACAGGAATGTAACTAATGCCAGTCTGTATGGTTTTTATGGAAAATAGGTCTTGTCAAAAAAAAAACTGATTTCATTCTTTGAAAAGATTACAAGTTTGGATGATAAAGGTAACTGTTCAGATATAATGGACTTCTCTAAAATGTTTGACTTAATACTGCATGACATTCTGATTAAAAAAATTAGCATTATACAATATCGCTAAACGCACACATTAAATGGATTAAGAATTGGCTGACAGACCTCAAAAGGTAGTTGTCAAGGGGAATCGTCATCCAAACAGAGGTATTTCTAGCAGGGGTCTGCATGGATCAGTACTAGGCCTGATGATGAAAATCTTGAATAGCAGTGATCTGGAAGTAAATATAAAATCACTGCTGATAACATTTGTGGATGATAGAAATATTGGTAATGATACAGACAGGGAAGTTGTACAAAGAGATCTGAATTGCTTGGTAAGTTGGACCCATTCAAACAAAATGCATTTGAATACAGCCAAATGCAGTGTTCTTCATCTAGGAGCAAGGAATGTAGGCCATACCTACAGAATGGGGATCAGTATCCTGGAAAGCAGTGACTCTGAAAAGGATCTAGAGGTCATAGTGGCCAGGCAACTCGACATGAGCTTCCAGTGTGATGCTGTGGCAAAAAGGGATATCACAATCTTTGGATTTATAAACGGGAGGCAGTGAATAGGAGTAGAAAGGTGATTTTACCTCTGTACATAGTGTTGGTGATACTGATACTAAAATACTGCATCTAGTTTCTGGTGTCTACATTTTAAAAAGGATGTTGAAATATTGGAGCAGGTGCAGAAAAGAACCACAAAAATTATTTGAGAGCAGGAGAAAATGCCTTACAATGTGCTCCTTAAATCTGTCAATCTGTTTACATTATCAAACAGAGAGGTGACTTGTTTACAGTGTATAACACTTGTTTACACTGTATAACACAGGAAGAAAATACCAGATACTAATGGTCTCTTTAGTCTAGCTTAGAAATGGATAACTAGAACCAATGTCTTGAAGCTGAAACCAGACACATTCTAATAGGAAATAAGAGACACATTTTAACTGTGACGGTGATTAACCATTGGAACTAACTCCCAAGGGAAGTGGTCAGGGCCAGGTTTACACCTTATGCGCCCTTAGGCACAGCATCTTCAGCACCCCCCCTGCCTACAGGTGACCATGTTGCACACAGTTTTAGAGAGATGAGGCACCCCTAGGCACATGCCTACTGTGCCTGATTGGAAATCCGGACCTGGAAGTGGTGGATTCTCCATCTCTTGATGTCTTCAAATCACCACTGGATGACTTTCTGGAAAATGCTTCAGACAAATACAAGTTATTGGCCTAAATACAGGGGTGACTAGGTAAAATTGAAGGGCCTGTGATATACAGGAGTTAAGATTAGATGATCTAATGTCCTTTCTGTCTGTAAACACTATGACAGTACATACTAGGGCTATGTCTACATTAGGGTTTTTCTAGTTTAGTAATTCTCCAGTTCATCAGCTCCACTGCCAGTAGACTAGTGGATGCTGTACTGTAAGACATGGGGAACAAATATTTAATATTGGGCTCCTCAATCTCAGAGAAAGGACTAACACAATACAATGGCTGAAAATTGAATTTAGGCAAATTCAGACTGGAAATAAGATATACATTTTTAACAGTAAGGGTAATTAACTGTTGGAACAAGTTGCCAAAGATCATGGTGGATTCTCCATCACCAGCAATTTTCAAATCAAGATGGGATTTTTTTTCTAAAATATATACTCTATAAATTATTTTGGGTGTATTTTATGGCCTGTGTTGTACATGTGATGATCAGACAAGATGATCACAATGGTCTCTTCTGGCCGTGGAATCTATGAAGACAGCATAGTCTTCCATCTGGCAAAGTTCTAGCCTGGGTTCTAGTTACACTATAGCTTCCACTGATGGCACTATACCCGTGGACAGTTACCGGTGAAATAAATCCTAGGGTGGACAAAGCCTTGGCTGCCCCTGACTGAAAATGAACCCCTGGAACCTCAGTAACACCTTGCTCCTAGAAAGTTTTAATTTCAGTCACAGGACACAGAATTAACTTGAATTATCCAGACCTGTTCTGTGGAATCCAAAATAGAGAGTTGTATAAATCATCTCTGTGTTATCTAGCTATTCTTGTTACATTTCCTTAATTCAATGTCAAAATTAAGATATTTCTGACCACTAACCCTACAGCTCATCTTACTTTTTTAAAAAACATCCTGTGGTTTTTGTGTTTTTTAATGTTGTCACCAACAAGAAAAACCCTGGAATTGGAACTTACTTGACAGTTGTGATAAGCATGACTAAGACAGAATCAGTTTTACTCCGCCAAAGACCGATTGGCTCTGGACTGATTGCAGTAAACAAGGTGGTTATGATTTGGATAGATACACGGGGACCACAGGACACAAAAGAAGTAAGGATACAGGCATTCAAAGGCATTATTTCTAAAGAGTTACATTTCTGCCTATAACTGCACTTTAAAGATATCTACATATCTCTGGCAATGCAATTTTAAAGTCACGTCAATGCATCACAATTAGTCTGCAGTTCATCATAGATGAGGAAAATAGGGAAGTGTAGTCCCTCCAGAATTACAAGAAGGCAAGTAAGTATAGCGTTAGCACATCATCATCATGACTAACCTATAGAATTACAAACAGTGGGAACTTACTCTTTTGCTCAAGATTTTTACTTTAAAAGGTTCGGTCAAACAAACTGTGATAGACAAACTTATGGCATATCCCACAGGATCAATTTGTGTGATTACAAGGGGAGAGTTGGGGGGTGCTATATTCTTTCCCATTGTCATCTTTTTCCTGTGTTCCTGAATTCTAATTTCTAGTTGCAAAATTTCTCAAGACAAGGGGAGGCATTATGCTCTAGTGGTTATAGGATAAGACAAAGTGCGAGGGAGCTCTGCCATTTAGAGAAGAGAGCGTTAGTATTTTTAGTATAGTATAAGTGACTATCTATTTTTGACTCTGTGTCTATTAATATGTTAGACTCTGACTCAGTCAGCATGAATTCACCAAGGGCAAGTCATGCCTGACTAACCTAATTGCCTTCTATGATGAGAGAACTGGCTCTGTGGGTGAGGTGAAAGCAGTGGACGTGTGATTCCTTGACTTTAGAAAAGCTTTTAGTACGGTCTCCCACAGTATTCTTGCCAGCAAGTTACAGAAGTATGGGCTGGATGAATGGACTATAAGGTGGATAGAAAGCTGGCTAGATAGTTGGGCTCAACAGGTAGTGATCAATGGCTCCATATCTATTTGGCAGCCGGTGTCAAGCGGAGTGCCCCAAGGGTTGGTCCTGGGACTGGTTTTGTTCAATATCTTCATTAATAATCTGGAGGATGGCGTGGACTGCACCCTCAACAAGTTTGCAGATGACACTAAAGTGGGAGGAGTGGTAGATACGCTGGAGGGTAGGGAATAGGATACAGAGGGACCTAGACAAATTAGAGGATTGGGAAAAAATAAATCTGATGAGGTTCAACAAGGAGAAGTGCAGAGTCCTGCACTTAGGATGGAAGAATCCCATGCACTGCTACAGACTAGGGACCGAGTGGCTAGGCAGAAGTTCTGCAGAAAAGGACCTAGGGGTTACAGTGGACGAGAAGCTGGATATGAGTCAACAGTGTGCCCTTGTTGTCAAGAAGGCTAACAACGTTTTGGGCTATATAAGTAGAATAACCAGAATATTAGAACAAAACTACAGTAATTCTGAAAAATTGTTTTTCACTATAAGTTTATATAATGCAACCATGCCATAAATAATGTGTGCATGCATGTGCCTACACTTTTCAGATTATTGGGTGCAGCATACACTGTGCATTCCATTTTTAGATGTGATAACTGGCCAATGACTTCCAAATATGATTATACTACAACTAGCCAAAAACATTTATTTCAAATAAGAGAGGAGTATGACTACTCAGAGCTCCGGTATGAAACTGCAGAAAAACCTGAGAGTCTCTGGATTAAGTTTAGAAGTGTGAACAACAAGGGTGATGTCGTGGTGGGAGTCTGCTATAGACCACCAGACCAGGGGGATGAGGTGGACGAGGCTTTCTTTCGGCAACTAGCACAAGTTACTAGATCGCAGGCCCTGGTTCTCATGGGAGACTTTAATCACCTTGATATCTGCTGGGAGAGCAATACAGCGGTGCACAGACAATCCAGGAAGTTTTTGGAAAGTGTAGGGGACAATTTCCTGGTGCAAGTGCTGGAGGAACCAACTAGGGGCAGAGCTCTTCTAGACCTGCTGCTCACAAACCGGGAAGAATTAGTAGGGGAAGCAAAAGTGGATGGGAACCTGGGAGGCAGTGACCATGAGATGGTAGAGTTCAGGATCCTGACACAAGGAAGAAAGGAAAGCAGCAGAATACGGACCCTGGACTTCAGAAAAGCAGACTTTGACTCCCTCAGGGAACTGATGGGCAGGATCCCCTGGGAGAATAACATGAGGGGGAAAGGAGTCCAGGAGAGCTGGCTGTATTTTAAAGAATCCTTATTGAGGTTGCAGGAAAAAACCATCCCGATGTGTAGAAAGAATAGTAAATATGGCAGGCGACCAGCTTGGCTAAACAGTGAAATCCTTGCTGATCTTAAACGCAAAAAAGAAGCTTACAAGAAGTGGAAGATTGGACAAATGACCAGGGAGGAGTATAAAAATATTGCTCAGGCATGCAGGAGTGAAATCAGGAAGGCCAAATCACACTTGGAGTTGCAGCTAGCAAGAGATGTTAAGAGTAACAAGAAGGGTTTCTTCAGGTATGTTAGCAACAAGAAGAAAGTCAAGGAAAGTGTGGGCCCCTTACTGAATGAGGGAGGCAACCTAGTGACCGAGGATGTGGAAAAAGCTAATGTACTCAATGCTTTTTTTGCCTCTGTCTTCACGAACAAGGTCAGCTCCCAGACTGCTGCACTGGGCAGCACAGTATGGGGAGAAGGTGACCAGCCCTCTGTGGAGAAAGAAGTGGTTCGGGACTATTTAGAAAAACTGGACGAGCACAAGTCCATGGGGCCGGATGCGCTGCATCCGAGGGTGCTAAAGGAGTTGGCGGATGTGATTGCAGAGCCATTGGCCATTATCTTTGAAAACTCATGGCGATCGGGGGAGGTCCCGGATGACTGGAAAAAGGCTAATGTAGTGCCCATCTTTAAAAAAGGGAAGAAGGAGGATCCGGGGAACTACAGGCCAGTCAGCCTCACCTCAGTCCCTGGAAAAATCATGGAGCAGGTCCTCAAGGAATCAATTCTGAAGCACTTAGAGGAGAGGAAAGTGATCAGGAACAGTCAGCATGGATTCACCAAGGGCAAGTCATGCCTGACTAACCTAATTGCCTTCTATGAGGAGATAACTGGGTCTGTGGATGAGGGGAAAGCAGTGGATGTGTTATTCCTTGACTTTAGCAAAGCTTTTGATACGGTCTCCCACAGTATTCTTGCCGGCAAGTTAAAGAAGTATGGGCTGGATGAATGGACTATAAGGTGGATAGAAAGCTGGCTAGATCGTCGGGCTCAACGGGTAGTGATCAACGGCTCCATGTCTAGTTGGCAGCCGGTTTCAAGCGGAGTGCCCCAAGGGTCGGTCCTGGGGCCGGTTTTGTTCAATATCTTCATTAATGATCTGGAGGATGGCGTGGACTGCACTCTCAGCAAATTTGCAGATGACACTAAACTGGGAGGAGTGGTAGATACGCTGGAGGGTAGGGATAGGATACAGAGGGACCTAGACAAATTAGAGGATTGGGCCAAAAGAAACCTGATGAGGTTCAACAAGGACAAGTGCAGAGTCCTGCACTTAGGACGGAAGAATCCCATGCACTGTTACAGACTAGGGACCGAGTGGCTAGGCAGCAGTTCTGCAGAAAAGGACCTAGGGGTTACGGTGGACGAGAAGCTGGATATGAGTCAACAGTGTGCCCTTGTTGCCAAGAAGGCTAACGGCATTTTGGGCTGTATAAGTAGGGGCATTGCCAGCAGATCGAGGGACGTGATCATTCCCCTCTATTTGACATTGGTGAGGCCTCACCTGGAGTACTGTGTCCAGTTTTGGGCCCCACACTACAAGAAGGATGTGGAAAAATTGGAAAGAGTCCAGCGGAGGGCAACAAAAATGATTAGGGGGCTGGAGCACATGAGTTATGAGGAGAGGCTGAGGGAACTGGGATTGTTTAGTCTGCAGAAGAGAAGAATGGGGGGATTTGATAGCTGCTTTCAACTACCTGAAAGGGGGTTCCAAAGAGGATGGATCTAGACTGTTCACAGTGGTACCAGATGACAGAACAAGGAGTAATGGTCTCAAGTTGCAGTGGGGGAGGTTTAGATTGGATATTAGGAAAAACTTTTTCACTAGAAGGGTGGTGAAGCACTGGAATGGGTTACCTAGCGAGGTGGTGGAATCTCCTTCCTTAGAGGTTTTTCAGGTCAGGCTTGACAAAGCCCTGGCTGTGATGATTTAGTTGGGATCAGGTCCTGCTTTGAGCAGGGGGTTGGACTAGATGACCTCCTGAGGTCCCTTCCAACCCTGATATTCTATGATTCTATGATTCTATGAAATATTAAATTTCCACTTAAAATAATTGAATAAACTAATCAAAGAACAAGACTTGAACTTCATCTTCTGGAACATTCACATTCACAAAATAAACTTAGAAAAGTAGACCAGATAATTTAAATAACTACATTGCAAGGGAGAAAAAAGCAGGTAGCATAGCCTTTCTGATTCACTGATGTAATACTGTGTTAAATAGTCCATTTAGCATGATTTCATCTATGAAACCATGTCTTCTATGATAATAATGCTGATGTTATACCTGACTCTGAGAATCTTTATTTAATAAATAAATAGCAGATGGCAATCCTTGATTTTGCTACGTAGAAAAATAATATTGGAATGAAAGGGTAGTTGTACAGAACTAAAACAAACTGTTGGAACTATGTGTCCTAGAAATTAAAATATGAAAGCCCTCACTGTTAATGTTATTAAATTGGCTCTATACAACTAATCTGCCTTTTTTTTCCTATTGAAGCAACTTTTCTTAAAAAAATACGTGCACCAACACTCTCACAAGACAGTGAATTTGTAAAGGTTGAAGTTATCAGAACCCTTTGATTTTATTACAAATTATATTTCATTCTTGAAAGCTTGCTCCTGAAAACTTAAATGTATAAGAGTAAATAAAAATCCTTCTCTTTGCACTCCCTCTGTTTCAGGGGACAAGCATTAGCTACAAATTCTGTTGTGCGGGGTTTGAGACAGTTCCTGTAACTTAATTATTTAAAGAAGTTTGAGTAACCAGTTTGTTTCAACAGCTACTTCTGGTTTGCAAACTGAAAAAGTGTTGTCAGCTAAGGAATTATTGGCTAAGAGCTGAAACCATAAATGTGGCAAGGTTCAGAGGTCTTCCTTAGGACTACTTGTATTATAAAAGCATTACCAGAACTAAAATAAGAACATTGCCACACAAAGGCAACTTATTGCATGCTGGTTGTCTTGCTCTCTCTCCCTCCCTCCCTCCCCTCATCTCCCTCTCTCTCTGCCTTCCTCCAATGAGTAACACACATTATGATTTGTTTAAATAAATAGACTGTTTAGTAAAATGAAGTAGCAGCTACCAAGCTGGAGAGGATACACTGAGCCCGATCTTGCGAAAAAGAACTTGCATGTGGCACTTGCATTGAGATCAAGGGAACTTGTGTGCTGGAAACGCTTGCAAGACACGGTCTGTTGCCTATAAAATGCCCTAAGAACCACAAGCCACTCCATTCTTTGGGCATGAATACTAGTTTCCCCCACCTCTTCTTTTTTTTTAACGGTGACTAGATTACCAAACATAAATAACAGCTAAGCCATCTCAGTTCCGTCATGTCTGGTTGCTCCAGTGAGTGTTGCACTAGATTTAAGTGTTATTACAGTAAGCTATATTTTCACAATAGATCCGCAAAGCAGCAATAATGGTTTAGAGAAGTGTGGCAAGTTTGTAATCCGTAGTAATGTATTTCCTTAAAAAAGAAAAAAGCTGCATTGTTTGCTCTGCTCTGTAATACTATACAGAGTGGCCTCCCTCAAACCATTCCATTTAAGTCCCCATTCAAAGAATGCAGCTGCAATGGAAGATGAAAGCAGATGACAATATGACATACTGTTCTGTGTGGGAACAAAGCTGTGTATGGGTGCAGTTCTTTTTTTTGTACCACAGTTTCATTTTACTAAAGTTTGCTGAGCTTTCTATAACTGTTTTCATATGAACTTCGCCTAATTCATGATGGTTTATACCAGTGGTTCTCAAACTTTTTTTTTCACGGACCACTTGAAAATTGCTGAGGGTTTCGGCGGACCACTTAATGATCTTTCCAAATGTTGTTTGTACTGTTAGCTAACTATTGTAAGGCGCTTTGGATAAAAGCACTATATTAAAAAAAAATCCTATAATAATAAACATTTTTTGGTCTACAAATAAAAGCACACAACTCATATTTTAATATCAGTAGTCTTACCTTTCTAATGTGATGGATGTGCCCTCTCTCCCCCACCGCGGCAGTCCCCGAGCTGGGGCTGGGAAGGAGGACCATCTCTCCCCGGCAGCCGCAGCCCTAGAGCTGGGGAAAGTCGCCTCTTTCTCTGGCCACCACAGCCCTGCACGTCCCAAATTCCCCCCACCCCCTCTTCTCATCCCACTTCCCCCTCCCACCTATCCCTTATTCCCCCCCCAAGGCCACCACCTCACCTTACATGTGCATTTTCTCCAGGGTCCAGGCACCTAATTAGTGGAGCCACGCCTGTGTGGCTCCACTAATTAGGTGGGTGGCCCTTCATTCTCTTGTGTGCATTCCTTAGAGGGAACTATCCACGGACCACCTAAATGGAGCTCGTGGACCACTGGTAATGTTATTTAGATGGAGAGAAAAGTACCATTGATAAACTGAACCCCAGGAAGAACTTCTGCCAAAACAAGCCAGTGAATCAGAAACCCAGGGTGGCGAGAATGACCTGCCAGCACCCAGCAGACTGGCTAGTGTGACACCAGGGTAAGCAATGATCACTGGGCACTTACTGCACCTCCACAGGTACCTCGCCCCCTAGTTACAACTGGACCCTGCTGCTACGGGGGGGGTCTCTCACCCTGTGTCTGTCGCAGTGACACGACGTCACAGGGAGCAGGTCATCAGAAATTCAAAAATTGGGTTGAGAATCTGGGTGGGCCGAGGAGAAGTGAAGCAGTGCAGGATGGGAGATGTAGTGTCTCCTGGCCTATATCTCCCATCGGTGATTGCAGGCCCCTGGGAACCATGGGAGTTGTAGTGCCCCCGGCCCTGCGTTTCCCATCAGCCATTCCGGACACCATGGGAGTTGTAGTGTCTCCCGGTCTCCAGTCCTGAGGCCAGAAGCAAAAGCGGTGTGATGGGTGGTTGATGCCGCCATGGGGAGAAGGTTGGAGGAGCAGCTGCATGAGGCGAACAGAGGAACATGTGCGCCTCGTGGCCCCAGCCCTGCCGTGCTCTGTGCCTGCCTGCTGGTTTGTAACGGCTGTGTTGGGTTATGCGGGGGTTTCCCAGCTCCAGACGGGGGGACAGAGTTAGGGTTAGGCTCCAGGACCACCCTTCCCCCCACTAGCTGGAGCCATAGGGTGACCAGGTGTCCGGTTTTCGGCTGGAACGCCCAGTCGAAAAGGGATCCTGGTGGCTCTGGTCAGCACCACTGCCCGGGCCGTTGACTGTCCAGTTGGTGGTGCCTCGCAGCAGGGCTGCCAGGTTCCCTGCTAGCCTCCACGTAGGGGGCAGCCAGGGGGATCCACTTGCTGTCCCCGTCCCAACTGCCACCCCTGCAGCTCCCATTGGCCGGGAACCACCATCAACCATCCCAAATGCCATCAATCATCCCTCCCTGCCCCAACCCCCTGCCCCAGCCCTGATCCCCTACCCTCTGAACCCCTCAGTCCCAGCCTGGAGTACCCTCCTGCAGCCCAAACCCCTAATCCCCAGCCTCACCCCAGAGCCTGCGACCCCAGCTGGAGCCCTCACCCCCTCCTGCACCCCAGCCCCCTGAGCCAGCCCAGTGAAAAGGAGCGAGTGAGTGAGGGTGGGAGAGCGAGTGACAGAGAGAGGGGGGGATGGAGTGAGTGTGTGGCGGGGCCTCGGAGAAGGGGCGGGATATGGGGCAGGGCAAGGGTGTTTGGTTTTGTGTAGTAGAAAGTTGGCAACCCTATGCAACCACCCCCCTTCCAGCTGCATCCTGCCCCTCCCCCCCCGTCCCCCCAGCAGCTGCAAGCGTGTGTCGCGCTGCTCCCCTGTCCCTGTGTTTGCAGGAGCGGGGCTAAGCCCTGTCTGGGCCCGGTCTGCAGGACAGATTTCTGCCCTTAGAGATCAGAGCACTTTGGGAGTCACTGAAGGGAAAGTCTGGAGTATAAACAAGTTTCCCAGTAACTGTGAATTAGAATTTGATGCTGCAAACTGCACCAAGACAAGTAGCCTTCAAAGGGATGTGAGAACTGGGGTCATATGGTAGCATCATCAGAATAGCTTGATTACCTCCTAGGCAGGGCTTTTCATTCACATATTTCAAAGGAAGGAGTGTGTCATCAGTCCCACACTACAGATGGCAAGACAAGCAGAGGATATTTTTCCAGTAGCCATTTACGTGTGTGTGTGTGTGTGTGTGTGTGTGTGTGTGTGTGTGTGTGTGTGTGTGTGTGTGTGTGACATGCAGACTCTATGAAGCGCCAAGCAACTTCAGTGCCTCACCCTGTTTGCTTTTCTATGTCAGTAGCCTTGTCACTAAGGCCGGGCTTGTAAATGCTGCATAAGTACATAAAATCACTTGATTCGCACTAAATATATAAACAAGCAGCCAAAAATTCTCATGAATCAAGATAATGTGGAAAGTAACACATGAAATTACAGTGAAGATACTGGGTTTTATTGGGAATTATTACTTCCTCCAGTAATCTGGAGCTTCCTTGGAAGTTTTTATTATTAATAAATTTCTTATAAATTACCTGTCTAATTAAACTAGTTTTCAAGCAGTAACCAAAGCTCTTTAATGGTTATAAATTTCAAATAATAATTACCCTATGCTGGTAGCTAATGTGGGGCTTAAAATATATGAATATATAAAATGCAGAGATAAAATTTCTCGATACTTTAAATGACTGCTTCATGGAGCAGCTGGTACGGGAACCCACAAGGGGAGAGGCAACTCTAGATTTAATCCTGAGTGGAGCGCAGGAGCTGGTCCAAGAGGTAACTATAGCAGGACCGCTTGGAAATAGTGACCATAATACAATAGCATTCAACATCCCTGTGGTGGGAAGAACACCTCAACTGCCCAACACTGTGGCATTTAATTTCAAAAGGGGGAACTATACAAAAATGAGGGGGTTAGTTAGACAAAAGTTAAAAGGTACAGTGACTAAAGTGAAATCCCTGCAAGTTGCATGGGCCCTTTTTAAAGACACCATAATAGAGGCCCAACTTCAATGTATACCCCAAATTAAGAAAAACAGTAAAAGAACTAAAAAAGAGCCACCGTGGCTTAACAACCATGTAAAAGAAGCAGTGAGAGATAAAAAGACTTCCTTTAAAAAGTGGAAGTCAAATCCTAGTGAGGCAAATAGAAAGGAGCACAAACACTGCCAACTTAAGTGCAAGAGTGTAATAAGAAAAGCCAAAGAGGAGTTTGAAGAACGGCTAGCCAAAAACTCCAAAGGTAATAACAAAATGTTTTTTAAGTACATCAGAAGCAGGAAGCCTGCTAAACAACCAGTGGGGCCCCTTGATGATCAAAATACAAAAGGAGCGCTTAAAGATGATAAAGTCATTGCGGAGAAACTAAATGGATTCTTTGCTTCAGTCTTCACGGCTGAGGATGTTAGGGAGATTCCCCAACCTGAGCTGGCTTTTGTAGGTGACAAATCTGAGGAACTGTCACAGATTGAAGTGTCACTAGAGGAGGTTTTGGAATTAATTGATAAACTCAACATTAACAAGTCACCGGGACCAGATGGCATTCACCCAAGAGTTCTGAAAGAACTCAAATGTGAAGTTGCGGAACTATTAACTAAGGTTTGTAACCTGTCCTTTAAATCGGCTTCGGTACCCAATGACTGGAAGTTAGCTAATGTAACGCCAATATTTAAAAAGGGCTCTAGGGGTGATCCCGGCAATTACAGACCGGTAAGTCTAACGTCGGTACCGGGCAAATTAGTTGAAACAATAGTAAAGAATAAAATTGTCAGACACATAGAAAAACATAAACTCTTGAGCAAGAGTCAACATGGTTTCTGTAAAGGGAAATCGTGTCTTACTAATCTATTAGAGTTCTTTGAAGGGGTCAACAAACATGTGGACAAGGGGGATCCGGTGGACATAGTGTACTTAGATTTCCAGAAAGCCTTTGACAAGGTCCCTCACCAAAGGCTCCTACGTAAATTAAGCTGTCATGGGATAAAAGGGAAGGTCCTTTCATGGATTGAGAACTGGTTAAAGGACAGGGAACAAAGGGTAGGAATTAATGGTAAATTCTCAGAATGGAGAGAGGTAACTAGTGGTGTTCCCCAAGGGTCAGTCCTAGGACCAATCCTATTCAATTTATTCATAAATGATCTGGAGAAAGGGGTAAACAGTGAGGTGGCAAAGTTTGCAGATGATACTAAACTACTCAAGATAGTTAAGACCAAAGCAGATTGTGAAGAACTTCAAAAAGATCTCACAAAACTAAGTGATTGGGCAACAAAATGGCAAATGAAATTTAATGTGGATAAATGTAAAGTAATGCACATTGGAAAAAATAACCCCAACTATACATACAACATGATGGGGGCTAATTTAGCTACAACGAGTCAGGAAAAAGATCTTGGCGTCATTGTGGATAGTTCTCTAAAGATGTCCACGCAGTGTGCAGAGGCGGTCAAAAAAGCAAACAGGATGTTAGGAATCATTAAAAAGGGGATAGAGAATAAGACAGAGAATATATTATTGCCCTTATATAAATCCATGGTACGCCCACATCTCGAATACTGTGTACAGATGTGGTCTCCTCACCTCAAAAAGGATATTCTAGCACTAGAAAAGGTTCAGAAAAGGGCAACTAAAATGATTAGGGGTTTAGAGAGGGTCCCATACGAGGAGAGATTAGAGAGGCTGGGACTCTTCGGCTTGGAAAAGAGAAGACTAAGGGGGGACATGATAGAGGTATATAAAATCATGAGTGATGTTGAGAAAGTGGATAAGGAAAAGTTATTTACTTATTCCCATAATACAAGAACTAGGGGTCACCAAATGAAATTAATAGGCAGCAGGTTTAAAACAAATAAAAGGAAGTTCTTCTTCACGCAGCGCACAGTCAACTTGTGGAACTCCTTACCTGAGGAGGTTGTGAAGGCTAGGACTATAACAATGTTTAAAAGGGGACTGGATAAATTCATGGTGGCTAAGTCCATAAATGGCTATTAGCCAGGATGGGTAAGAATGGTGTCCCTAGCCTCTGTTCGTCAGAGGATGGAGATGGATGGCAGGAGAGAGATCACTTGATCATTGCCTGTTAGGTTCACTCCCTCTGGGGCACCTGGTATTGGCCACTGTCGGTAGACAGATACTGGGCTAGATGGACCTTTGGTCTGACCCGGTACGGCCTTTCTTATGTTCTTATGTTCTTAATATGTCTTTGAATTAAAAACCAGGGCTAAAAATTGTATAACTGTATATTTTATTTTTCTTTTAAGACAAGGTTAAACATTTTTTTATCTGGGAAGATGACTGAAGCTGGTCATGTCAGTGCTGTGTTTACTGTCTGTTCATTTACTTTGCACAACAGAATTGCTTTGCTACTATTGTTTCTACATAACTTTGCAGGCCCAACAGTTAAAACAGGGCATATGTCTTCCCTGGAGGAAGGTTGGTTCCCAGGAGCGTGACTTGCCTGTAAACAGAGATGCTCAGCCCTTGCCTGTCTCCTCTTACACATTACTGGGTTTGAGTCACTGGTCACCATTTTCTCCTTCTCTGTACTTGATCTTGGTTTCCTTCAGAGAACATGAGCCTACTAGCAAGTGACGGTCCTCTCTGGGCATAAAGAGACGTGTAGCCCAGTGGGCCATCTTACCTCTATTATATTCACTGCTTTGCATTATATTCTGCTTTATTATATGCAGCAGTAATGCAAGGAACCTACAGGCCTGTATGCTGTAAGAGATTGGCTTCAGCAGTTAGCATGAGGCTTGAGGCCTATGAATTTTGGCATAGATAAACTTAGGTAATTCATAAGTTTTGGGGAACTGGAAGTAGAGCGTAGGGGGGAATTTTGTCCATAATGACATGAGCCAACCACAGAACATGAACTGACACTAGCTTCTGGAAGGTTTTGGATGGAGCATCCAACTGCAAGAGTGCCATGGCAACAAATTGACATATATGATAATTGGGTGAAATCATAAATACACTAAACTATAGAAGAAGGACACTTTAACATTGGTAAGGAGAGGAAATACAAACAAGGAAATGGGGAGAAACGCCTATTGAATATTCATTAGACATGGTACCGTCAGCGTAACATATAAAAGTGGCATCCCAGGGCAGTAGGGGAGAGAGATGTAGCCCTTGGGAGGGGCCAGAGTGATGGCCACTGGTGAAGATGAGGAAGATGACGGTGATGAGGAAGATAATGGCTAACATTTCAGATTGTGCTGCAAGGGATGGTGTGAGTATGGATGTTTCAATGTACCTTACTGAATTAGAGTGTGTGTGACTTTGCTAAATGTATTAATAAATTATTTATATGTAAATATAAAAGAGTTCCTATAGTGTGAGTGTTGTACCTGTGCACATTGGTGTTCCCAACTATATAATAATTTTAATAATTCTGGGCCTGATCTTGGGACAAGGACCTGTCAACCCGCAAAGTGATAACTAGAAATGTTTATTCATAATCTATAGATCAGGGGTCTCAAACTCAAATGACCTCGAGGGCCACATGAGGACTAGAACATTGGGCCGAGGGCCGCATTTACTGACACCCCCCCCCGCCGCCCTCGGCCCCGCCCCCACTCCACCCCTTCCACGAGGCCCCGCCCCTGCCCCGCCTCTTCCCACCCCTTCCCTGCCCCCATTCCAACCCCTTCCCCGAAATCCCCACTCCAACTCTGCCCCCTCCCTGCCAGGGGGCACAGGAGGGGGTGTGGGGTGCGGTGGGGGCTCAGAGCAGGGGGTCGGGGTGCGGCAGGGGACTCAGCGCAGGGGGTCGGGGTACAGCAGGGGGCTCAGGATAAGGGGTTGGGGTGCAGGGTGCAGCAGTGGGCTCAGGGCAGGGTGTCGTGATGTGGGGTGTGGCGGGGGCTCAGGGCAGGGTGTCGGGGTGCGGCAGGGGACTCAGCGCAGGGGGNCAGGAAGCAGCTGGAACCTGGGGGAGGAGGGGCGCAGGGGTGTGTGTGGCTGTTGCTTCAGGCACCGCCCCCAGCAGTTCCCATTGGCCGGGAATGGGGAACTGTGGCCAATGGGAGCTGCTGGGGGCGGTGCCTGAAGCAACAGCCACACACCCCCCTGCGCCCCTCCTCCCCCGGGTTCCAGCTGCTTCCTGGTGCGGCGCCGCGGCAGGGCAGGCAAGCAGGGAGCCTGCCCTGCCCCCGGTGCTGGTCGGCCAGGTAAACAGGGGGGGGCGGGGGGGCCGGGAGGAGCTCGCGGGCCGCGTGTTTGAGACCCCTGCTATAGATCAAGCTACAGAAGGAAGAGGGCCACTAGTCTCCTGTGAGTGGTGACTATTTTGGGCGCTGTTTTTCACAGTACAGGAACATCCAGCTACCCCTTCATTGTAGCTATGACTGTAGGGGGAGTGTTGTTGTGGGGAGCATCAGACAGATCCTTTTAGAGAAGCGAGAGCATCAGACTGTGGCAATGCAGTCTCTGGCAATAACTCTCCTTTTGTGGTTTATTTCCTGATATAGGAGAACCTAGGGTTTAGGGTTTGGGTTAGGTGTCAGGGGGTCAGGTTTAGAGTTAGGCGTTAGGGTTTTAGGGTGTTTGTTAGGGTTTTAGGGTGTTAGGGTTAGGGCTTACGGCATTGGGGTTAGGGGTCAGGGTTAGGGTAGGTAGGGTTAGGGGTTAGGGTTAAGGGTTGGGTCAAGGGGTTAAGGTTAGGGGGGTAGGGTTTAAGTTTAGTGTTTGGGGTGAGGGGTAGGGGTACGGTGTTAGGGTTAGGGTTAGGGTGAGGGGTTTAGGGTTTAAGGCTAGGGTGAGGGGTTTAGGGTTTAGGGTTAGGCGTAGGGGGTGAGGGTTTACGGTTAGGGTTAAGGGTTAGGGTTAGGGTTAGGGTTAGGGTTAGGATCGGGTCGG